>JBBPFD010000690.1:676256-738595 GCA_038363315.1 Mugilogobius chulae
AGTTTACGTCACTCTTAGTTTACGTTCTTAGTTTACGTTCAGCTCTTAGTTTACGTTCAGCTCTTAGTTTACGTTCAGCTCTTAGTTTACGTTCAGCTCTACGTTCAGCTCTTAGTTTACGTTCAGCTCTTAGTTTACGTTCAGCTCTTAGTTTACGTTCAGCTCTACGTTCAGCTCTTAGTTACGTTCAGCTCTTAGTTTACGTTCAGCTCTTAGTTTACGTTCAGCTCTTAGTTTACGTTCAGCTCTTAGTTTACGTTCAGCTCTTAGTTTACGTTCAGCTCTTAGTTTACGTTCAGCTCTTAGTTTACGTTCAGCGTTCAGCTCTTAGTTTACGTTCAGCTCTTAGTTTACGTTCAGCTCTTAGTTTACGTTCAGCTCTTAGTTTACGTTCAGCTCTTAGTTTACGTTCAGCTCTTAGTTTACGTTCAGCTCTACGTTCAGCTCTTAGTTTACGTTCAGCTCTTAGTTTACGTTCAGCTCTTAGTTTACGTCAGCTCTTAGTTTACGTCAGCTCTAGTTTACGTTCAGCTCTTAGTTTACGTTCAGCTCTTAGTTTACGTTCAGCTCTTAGTTTACGTTCAGCTCTTAGTTCAGCTCTTAGTTTACGTTCAGCTCTTTAGTTTACGTTCAGCTCTTAGTTTACGTTCAGCTCTTAGTTTACGTTCAGCTCTACGTTCAGCTCTTAGTTTACGTTCAGCTCTTAGTTTACGTTCAGCTCTTAGTTTACGTTCAGCTCTTAGTTTACGTTCAGCTCTTAGTTTACGTTCAGCTCTTAGTTACGTTCAGCTCTTAGTTTACGTTCAGCTCTTAGTTTACGTTCAGCTCTTAGTTTACGTTCAGCTCTTAGTTTACGTCAGCTCTTAGTTTACGTCAGCTCTAGTTTACGTTCAGCTCTTAGTTTACGTTCAGCTCTTAGTTTACGTTCAGTTTACGTTCAGCTCTACGTTCAGCTCTTAGTTTACGTTCAGCTCTTAGTTTACGTTCAGCTCTTAGTTTACGTTCAGCTCTACGTTCAGCTCTTAGTTTACGTTCAGCTCTTAGTTTACGTTCAGCTCTTAGTTACGTTCAGCTCTTAGTTTAGTTCAGCTCTTAGTTTACGTTCAGCTCTTAGTTTACGTTCAGCTCTTAGTTTACCTTCAGCTCTTAGTTTACGTTCAGCTCTTAGTTTACGTTCAGCTCTTAGTTTACGTTCAGCTCTTAGCTCTTTCTTAGTTTACGTTCAGCTCTTAGTTTACGTTCAGCTCTACGTTCACGTTCAGCTCTTAGTTTACGTTCAGCTCTTAGTTTACGTTCAGCTCTTAGTTTACGTTCAGCTCTTAGTTTACGTTCAGCTCTACGTTCAGCTCTTAGTTTACGTTCAGCTCTTAGTTTACGTTCAGCTCTAGTTTACGTTCAGCTCTTACGTTCAGTTTACGTTCAGCTCTTAGTTTACGTTCAGCTCTTAGTTTACCAGCTCTCAGTCTAGTTTACGTTCAGCTAGTCTACGTTCAGCTCTTAGTTTACGTTCAGCTCTTAGTTTACGTTCAGCTCTTAGTTTACGTTCAGCTCTTAGTTTACGTCAGCTCTTAGTTTACGTTCAGCTCTTAGTTTACGTTCAGCTCTTAGTTTAGTTTACGTTCAGCTCTTAGTTTACGTTCAGCTCTTAGTTTACGTTCAGCTCTTAGTTTACGTTCAGCTCTTAGTTTACGTTCAGCTCTTAGTTTACGTTCAGCTCTACGTTCAGCTCTTAGTTTACGTTCAGCTCTTAGTTTACGTCAGCTCTTAGTTTACGTTCAGCTCTCGTTCAGTTCTTAGTTTACGTTCAGCTCTTAGTTTACGTTCAGCTCTTAGTTTACGTTCAGCTCTTAGTTTACGTTCAGCTCTTAGTTTACGTTCAGCTCTTAGTTTACGTTCAGCTCTTAGTTTACGTTCAGCGTCTCTTAGTTTACGTTCAGCTCTTAGTTTACGTCAGCTCTTAGTTTACGTTCAGCTCTTAGTTTTAGTTTACGTTCAGCTCTTAGTTTACGTCAGCTCTTAGCGTTCTTAGTTTACGTTCAGCTCTTACGTTCAGCTCTTAGTTTACGTTCAGCTCTTAGTTTACGTCAGCTCTTAGTTTACGTTCAGCTCTTAGTTTACGTTCAGCTCTTAGTTTACGTTCAGCTCTACGTTCAGCTCTTAGTTTACGTTCAGCTCTTAGTTTACGTTCAGCTCTTACGTTCAGCTCTTACGTTCAGCTCTTAGTTTACGTCCAGCTCTTAGTTTACGTTAGCTCTTAGTTTACGTTCAGCTCTTAGTTCGTTCAGCGTTCAGCTCTTAGTTTACGTTCAGCTCTTAGTTTACGTTCAGCTCTTAGTTTACGTTCAGCTCTACGTTCAGCTCTTAGTTTACGTTCAGCTCTTAGTTTACGTTCAGCTCTTAGTTTAGCTCTTAGTTTACGTCAGCTCTTAGCTTTTTAGTTTACGTTCAGCTCTTAGTTTACGTTCAGCTTTAGTTTACGTTCAGCTCTACGTTCAGCTCTTAGTTTACGTTCAGCTCTTAGTTTACGTTCAGCTCTTAGTTTACGTTCAGCTCTTAGCTCTTAGTTTACGTTCAGCTCTTAGTTTACGTTCAGCTCTACGTTAGCTTTAGCCTTCAGCTCTTAGTTTACGTCCAGCTCTTAGTTTACGTTCAGCTCTTAGTTTACAGCTCTTAGTTTACGTTCAGCTCTTAGTTTAGCTCTTAGTTCTTAGCGTTCAGCTCTACGTTTTTACGCTCTTAGTTTACGTTCAGCTCTAGTTTACGTTCAGCTCTACGTTCAGCTCTTAGTTTACGTTCAGCTCTTAGCTCTTAGTTTACGTTCAGCTCTTAGTTTACGTTCAGCTCTTAGTTTACGTTCAGCTCTTAGCTCTTAGTTTACGTTCAGCTCTTAGTTTACGTTCAGCTCTTAGTTTACGTTCAGCTCTTAGTTTACGTCAGCTCTTAGTTTACGTTCAGCTCTACGTTCTCTTAGTTTACGTTCAGCTCTTAGTTTACGTTCAGCTCTTAGTTTACGTTCAGCTCTTAGCTCTTAGTTTACGTTCAGCTCTTAGTTTACGTTCAGCTCTTAGTTTACGTTCAGCTCTACGTTCAGCTCTTAGTTTACGTTCAGCTCTTAGTTTACGTTCAGCTCTTAGTTTACGTTCAGCTCTTAGTTTACGTTCAGCTCTTAGTTTACGTTCAGCTCTTAGTTTACGTCAGCTCTTAGTTT
Organism: Mugilogobius chulae; assembly: GCA_038363315.1. Classification (NCBI taxonomy): domain Eukaryota; kingdom Metazoa; phylum Chordata; class Actinopteri; order Gobiiformes; family Gobiidae; genus Mugilogobius; species Mugilogobius chulae. Next base: position 679,465 of record JBBPFD010000690.1, read on the forward strand.
ACGTTCAGCTCTTAGTTTACGTCAGCTCTTAGTTTACGTTCTCTTAGTTTACGTTCAGCTCTTAGTTTACGCTCTTAGTTTACGTTCAGCTCTTAGTTTACGTTCAGCTCTTACGTTCAGCTCTTAGTTTACGTTCAGCTCTTAGTTTACGTTCAGCTCTTAGTTACGTTCAGCTCTTAGTTTACGTTCAGCTCTACGTTCAGCTCTTAGTTTACGTTCAGCTCTTAGTTTACGTCAGCTCTTAGTTTACGTTCAGCTCTTAGTTTAGCTCTTAGTTACGTTCAGCTCTTAGTTTACGTTCAGCTCTACGTTCAGCTCTTAGTTTACGTCCAGCTCTTAGTTTACGTTCAGCTCTTAGTTTACGTTCAGCTCTTAGTTTACGTTCAGCTCTTAGTTTACGTTCAGCTCTACGTTCAGCTTTAGTTTACGTTCAGCTCTTAGTTTACGTTCAGCTCTTAGTTTACGTTCAGCTCTTAGCGTTCAGCTCTTAGTTTACGTTCAGCTCTACGTTAGCTCTTAGTTTACGTTCAGCTCTTAGTTTACGTTCAGCTCTTAGTTTACGTTCAGCTCTTAGTTTAGTTTCTCTAGTTTACGTTCAGCTCTTAGTTTACGTTCAGCTCTACGTTCAGCTCTTAGTTTACCTTCAGCTCTTAGTTTACGTTCAGCTCTTAGTTTACGTTCAGCTCTTTCAGCTCTTAGTTTACGTTCAGCTCTTACGTTCTAGTTTACGTTCAGCTCTTAGTTTACGTTCAGCTCTACGTTCTACGTTCAGCTCTTAGTTTACGTTCAGCTCTTAGTTTACGTTCAGCTCTTAGTTTACGTTCAGCTCTTAGTTTACGTTCAGCTCTTAGTTTACGTTCAGCTCTTAGTTTACGTCAGCTCTTAGTTTACGTTCAGCTCTTAGTCTTAGTTTACGTTCAGCTCTTAGTTTACGTTCAGCTCTTAGTTTACGTTCAGCTCTCGTCAGCTCTTAGTTTACGTTCAGCTCTTAGTTTACGTTCAGCTCTTAGTTTACGTTCAGCTCTACGTCAGCTCTTAGTTTACGTTCAGCTCTTAGTTTACGTTCAGCTCTTAGTTTACGTTCAGCTCTTAGTTTACGTTCAGCTCTTTCAGCTCTTAGTTTACGTTCAGCTCTTAGTTTACGTTCAGCTCTACGCAGCTCTTAGTTTACGTTCAGCTCTTAGTTTACGTTCAGCTCTTACGTTCAGCTCTACGTTCAGCTCTTAGTTTACGTCCAGCTCTTAGTTTACGTTCAGCTCTTAGTTTACGTTCAGCTCTTAGTTTACGTTCAGCTCTTAGTTTACGTTCAGCTCTTAGTTTACGCGTTCAGCTCTTAGTTACGTTCAGCTCTTAGTTTACGTCAGCTCTAGTTTACGTTCAGCTCTTAGTTTACGTTCAGCTCTTAGTTTACGTTCAGCTCTTAGTTTACGTTCAGCTCTTAGTTTACGTTCAGCTCTTAGTTACGTTCAGCTCTTAGTTTACGTTCAGCTCTTAGTTTAGTTTACGTTCAGCTCTTAGTTTACGTTCAGCTCTACGTTCAGCTCTTAGTTTACGTTTTAGTTTACGTTCAGCTCTTAGTTTACGTTCAGCTCTACGTTCAGCTCTTAGTTTTACGTTCAGCTCTTAGTTTACGTTCAGCTCTTAGTTTACGTTCAGCTCTTAGTTTACGTTCAGCTCTTAGTTTACGTTCAGCTCTACGTTTCAGCTCTTAGTTTACGTTCAGCTCTTAGTTTACGTTCAGCTCTTAGTTTACGTTCAGCTCTTAGTTTACGTTCAGCTCTAGTTTACGTTCAGCTCTTAGTTTACGTTCAGCTCTTAGTTTACGTTCAGCTCTTAGTTTACGCTCTTAGTTTACAGTCTTAGTTTACGTTCAGCTCTTAGTTTACGTTCAGCTCTACGTTCAGCTCTAGTAGTCTTAGTTTACGTCAGCTCTTAGTTTACGTTCAGCTCTTTTACGTTCAGCTACGTTCAGCTCTTAGTTACGTCCAGCTCTTAGTTTACGTTCAGCTCTTACGTCAGCTCTTAGTTTACGTCAGCTCTTAGTTTACGTCAGCTCTAGTTTACGTTAGCTCTTGTTATCAGCTCTTAGTTTACGTTCAGCTCTTAGTTTACGTTCAGCTCTACGTTCAGCTCTTGTTTACGTTCACTCTTAGTTCGTTCTTTTAGTTTACGTCCAGCTCTTGTTTACGTTAGCTCTTAGTTTACTTTCAGCTCTTTTTACGTCCAGCTCTTAGTTTACGTTCAGCTCTTAGTTTACGTAGCTCTTAGTTCGTTCAGCTCTACGTCCCAGCTCTTAGTTTACTGTTCCAGCCTCTTAGTTTTACGACTTCAGCTCTTACGTTTACGTCCAGCTCTTAGTTTACGTTCAGCTCTACGTTTACCTTCAGCTCTACGTTCAGCTCTTAGTTTACGTCCAGCTCTCACTTGGGTCATGAGCTCTGGGGAAGAACCGACAGAGTGACTGTTTAACTCCAATCAGACAAACGGTTTTAATGTGAACGACGTCCTTCATGTGTTTGTTTGTTTGTTGTTTGTGACAGGGCGTGGTCAGGTTTGTGAAGGGCCTCCAGGGGCCCCCAGGCCAGCAGGGGGCGCCAGGACTCCAGGAGAGACAGGTAACACTCACACAGCATCATCTATCTGTCTATACAGTATCTGTCTCTGGATAGATAAATATAGACACAGATACAGACTTAGACACAGACATAGATATAAAGACATCATGGAAAATATTATGAACATTGAATTAAATATATTTAAAGAAGAGACAGATGCATGCTGGGAGATTGAGTCTTGTATGTTTTGTGTGGCAGGTTTCCCAGGATTCCCGGGCCTCCAGGAGAGCCAGGTCTGTGTTTGTTTGTTTGTTTGTTTGTTTGTTTACTTCATAAATAAACCTGTCTGTGCTTCAGGCTCAGACGTCCTGGAGCGCCGGGGCCTCAGGGCCTCCAGGATCCTCGGGGCCTAGAGGAGAGAGCGAGAACCAGGTCCCACTGAGTCTGGACCTCCAGGACCTGCCGGGGAACCTGGAGCTGCCGGGGCCCGAGGAGCGCCGGGGCAGAGAGGCAACAGCAGTACGTCTGAGCTTTATGAACCCTCTGAACACTTTACACCCTGACCTCTGACCTCTGACCCTGTGTCCTCAGTCCAGGTCACTGCTCCTGCGGGGGTCAAAGGTCAGAAAGGCGGGAGGGCCCCAGCGGCCGCAGAGGAGCCGACGGAGAACCAGGAGAACCCGGGAGTCCCTGTTTCCTCTGTCCACCTTCAGGAGCGCCGGGACAGAAGGGAGAACCAGGTCCCCCCGGAGCGCCCGGGAACCAGGGTCTGTCCCGCTTTTACTCACACTACTGACGGCCCAGGGTCTGTCCCTCTTTTACTCACACTACTGACGGCCCAGGTCTGTCCCGCTTTTACTCACACTACTGACGGCCCAGGGTCTGTCCCTCTTTTACTCACACTACTGACGGCCCAGGGTCTGTCCCTCTTTTACTCACACTACTGACGGCCCAGGGTCTGTCCCGCTTTTACTCACACTACTGATGGCCCAGGGTCTGTCCTCTTTTACTCACACTACTGACGGCCCAGGGTCTGTCTCTCTTTTACTCACACTACTGACGGCCCAGGGTCTGTCCCTCTTTTACTCACACTACTGACGGCCCAGGGGCCAAAGGCGGCCTGTTCTTACCGACAGAGGCACCAGACACATATAAAACCTCTAAACCTCTAAACCCTAACGTCTAAAGATTAAACACTAACGTCTAAAGATTAAACACTAACGTCTAAAATGACCCAGAAAACGTCCCAGGACAGAACAGTTGGACCTGGTTAAACACTTTTATTACTTTAACACTTGTGTTTGAGGTCAAATGTAAAACTATGGACCTGTTAGAATCTCTGCTACATTAATCTTCACACAACTATTTATTTATTTAAAACATAACGTACGAAAATGTATGAGTAAAGATATAATATAAAGATAATATATAATTAATCTAATCTAATCTAATAAAACACAAGACAAAGGGGGGACTGAGAGATCATGATTAGGGGGACTCGAGGCGTAAAAGGTTGGAAACCTCTGCACTCTGAGGCCTCTTGGGTTTTCCCTGTGGACCGATCAGGACTCTGACCCACTCTAAGACCCAGGACTGACCCACTCTAAGACCCAGGACTCTGACCCACTCTAAGACCCAGGACTCTGACCCACTCTAAGACCCAGGACTGACCCACTCTAAGACCCAGGACTCTGACCCACTCTAAGACCCAGGACTGACCCACTCTAAGACCCAGAGACACTGGGACCTGGTCCAGTCCGATGATGTTTCTTCTTTTCTCTCAGGAGCCGAGGGGCCCCCAGGAGCCCCGGGACAGAAGGGAGTCTCAGCAGGTCCAGGACCTCGGGGGCCTCAGGTCAGACCTCACTGTCTTATGTTATAACTCTAAGTCCTTTTATAACGTTTGTGTTTCTGTTCAGGGGCCGTTTGGGCCCCCAGGACCCCCAGGGGCCTCAGGTCCTCCTGGAGAACCCGGCGTGCGCACAGAGGTCGGGATTAAAGGAGAATCAGGGGCCCGAGGGCCTCCAGGGGCCCCAGGACCTGACGGGAGAGAAGGAGAGTCTGGAGCTCCAGGCGGCAAAGGGCCCCCAGGGGCCAAAGGAAACTCTGTGAGTCTGATGTAGTATTTACACGAGTTTAAGGACATTCTTCTGAATCCTGATGAAACAGAAATGACTCGGCCCTAAACATCTATAAAGATTTAAATATAAAGAATATTCAATTACAGGACAGACAGTCTGAGGCCTCAGGGGCCAACCAGGGTTTATACCCTTCACACAGACATAAGTCTGTCTGTCTGATCAGTCTGATCAGTCTGATCAGACTGATCAGACTGATCAGTCAGTCTGATCAGTGTCATTGATAAGTACAGCTGAGTGTCTGATGCTTTTTGATAATGTTACCTAGCGGCAGCATATAGAGAGTAAAAAGAATTGGACCAAGTACAGAGCCCTGTGGCACACCGCAGGTTAATTTAGAACATTGTGAGGAGCTTTGGTTTACATTAACAAACTGATACCTATCGGTTAAATAGGATTTAAACCAGCTCAGAGCAGTTCCTCTGACACTACGGCCAGGGCGGGGCTTGTACTCACGGTGGGCGGGGCTTGTACTGACAGTGGGCGGGGCTTGTACTGACAGTGGGCGGGGCTTGTTCTCACGGTGGGCGGGGCTTGTTCGGACAGTGGGCGGGGCTTGTATGACAGTGGGCGGGGCTTGTTCTCACGGTGGGCGGGGCTTGTTCTCACACTGGGCGGGGCTTGTCTCTGCAGGTCTTTGGTCTCAGAGGAGACCCAGGGCCGGAGGGAGAAACCGGAGCCAGAGGAGCTTCAGGACAGAGAGGCCCCCCAGGCCCCCCCGGCATAGGGCCCCCAGGAGCCCCCGGGACCAAGGGCAGCCAGGGTGTCCAGGGCCTGCCAGGGGAGTCGGGACCCACGGGTGAGTCCAGGGGAGACGGGTGAGTCCAGGGCCTGCCAGGGAAGACGGGACCCACGGGTGATTAAAACCATCTCATATAAGGCGATCTGAGGCCGACACTGAGGCCGATACTGAGGCCGATACTGAGGCCGATACTGGTGTGACTATGTCTGAATATGCGCCTTACTCTTTAGTAGTATTCATATTATTCAGGTATTCAGGACTATCTACAGTTACATCTATGAGTTTGACTCGATGAAGTGACATTTTTAAGACGGATAAATGTTTTTAAGGCACGCTAGTATTCCCCGGCACATGGGTAGAAAATCCCTGATCTGGACCACAATGCACCTGTAACAGTAAATCTACATGTCCCACAATGCACCTGTAACAGTAAATCTACATGTCCCACAATGCACCTGTAACAGTAAATCTACATGTCCACAATGCACCTGTAACAGTAGAGATCATGGATGACACTAGAACGATAAGTATAAACACAACTCATCGTGAGAATCAGAAACACAACGTGGACAGAGTCAGGTCTTTAACTGTAACAACACGACTGAAGTAAAGATGAGAAGGAGCCGCTTGAACTCACTGTTGAGTCAGAGAATAAACTAAACACTCAGAACTGAAGCAGTTAGCCGTAAAGATGTTAACGTTAGCTGCTGACTAGGGATGTTCATGGTTAATCGATTAACCTGTTAACCGTGACTAATGGCGTAACCGAGTGAGACGTCTTTCACCGGTTAACTGACACAGTTGCTCCAGCAGATGGCGCCAACTGCCCCTGAACAGCTGGAGTTTGTCAGAGTGAAAAAAAAGATCTACAACTACAAAAACACTGTTTATCTCATAAGAACTGAACAAACCTGTGACACTGCAGTGTTTATGAACTAATATCAACCAAGCAGGATTAAATAACGTGGATTTTATGTTGGAGAAGAAAACAGACTGGATTACTCAGATTTGGTCAGAGCTAATCGAAGGTAAGAGGCTAACGTTAGCAGCAACTTTAAAACGTGACACCTTATTTAAGAGTAGTTTTATTAAATACACAGTGCAATGTGCATTAAAACAGTGTTTATAGAGGTTTTTATTCAGTCGCGTTGTTTCAGTTCAAAGGCCTGTGTCTGTTTCTGCTCTGCGTTCACTCTCGTAGCTGCTGTGCTCAATTATAACACGTCCAGTAAAAATAACAGCAATATAAAGTACTGCGTTTACGTAACCAGTTAACCGACTATTGACCGTGAAGAGCTCCAACTAACGGTTAAAGAAAAAAGTGAAAACGTGCGTCCCTACTGCTGACCTTAGGAAGGACTGGACCAGGATTTATTACAAAAGTTCATTTTTATTGAACTTTAGCTGTGAACTTTGTGTGAAACCAGACGAATGAGTCACTGAACAGGACAGACGTCTGACCTCTGCCCCTGTGTGTGACCTCTGACCTCTGCCCCTGTGTGTGACCTCTGACCTTGTCCCTCAGGTCAAAAGGGCGAGCCGGTCAGATACGATGTTTCTCCAGGAGAACCAGGTCCAAAAGGCTCCAAAGGTCAAAGAGGTCGTCCTGGAGCTGAAGGTCAGTCTGAGGCTCTGTGGGCGGGGCTTTGTGTCTGTGTGGGCGTGTCTGTGTGGGCGGGGCTTTGTGTGGGCGTGTCTCTGCGTCTGTGTGGGCGGGGCTTTGTGCCTGTGTGGGTGTGTCTGTGTGGGCGTGTCTCTGGGCGTGTCTCTGTGGGCGGGGCTTTGTGTCTGTGTGGGCGTGTCTGTGTGGGCGTGTCTCTGTGTCTCTGTGGGCGTGTCTCTGTGTCTGTGTGGGCGTGTCTCTGTGTCTCTGTGGGCGTGTCTCTGTGTCTCTGTGGGCGGGGCTTATCCAGCTCAGTCTGAAGCGTTTCTTCTGCTCCAGGTTTTGCCGGTTTCCCAGGACGACCCGGAGCGCCCGGAGCCAAAGGACTGAAGGGAGACTCGGGCTTCTCCATCCAGGGCCCACCAGGGTTCCCCGGGGTCAAAGGTCAGAGCATTACCCTTCATTAGATACACAACAAAGGGTTATTATTTGGATAAGTATACATGAAACAGAGAGTTGAGACTTCCGTCTGTTCTCAGGAGACAAAGGCTCCGCTGGAGACCCGGGTCGGCACAGTTTTGGGGTGAAAGGTCGAGCTGGACCTTCAGGACCTCCAGGAGGACCAGGACCCAAGGTGAGTCCGGTTTAACGAGGATCTAAACCGGTTTAACAGAGATCTAAGTTTTTCTGTGTGTTTCAGGGAGATCCAGGTTTCGGGCTCCCAGGGGCCCCAGGACAGCGAGGTCCCCAAGGAGACGAGGGCTCTGTGGGGCCTCAGGGAGACCGAGGGGCCCTGGACCCAGCGGAGCTCCAGGACGACCAGGAGAGGGCGGGGCCACCGGAGAGAAAGGTCTGAGACAGGACTAAAACAGGACTAAACCAGGACTAAAAAACAGGACTAAAACAGGACTAAACCAGGACTAAACCAGGACTAAAAAACAGGACTAAACCTGGACTAAACTAGGACCAAAACAGGACTAAACTAGGACTAAACTAAGACTAAACCAGGACTAAACTAGGACTAAACTAAGACTAAACCAGGACTAAACTAGGACTAAACTAGGACTAAACCAGGACTAAACTAGGACAAAACTAGGACTAAACTAAGACTAAACCAGGACTAAACTAAGACTAAACTGGACTAAACCAGGACTAAACTAGGACTAAACTAGGACTAAACTAAGACTAAACCTGGACTAAACCAGGACTAAACTAGGACTAAACTAAGACTAAACCAGGACTAAACTAAGACTAAACCTGGACTAAACCAGGACTAAACCTGGACTAAACCAGGACTAAACCAGGACTAACAGGACTAAACTAGGACTAAACCAGGACTAAACTAAGACTAAACCAGGACTAAACTAAGACTAAACCTGGACTAAACCAGGACTAAACCTGGACTAAACTAGGACTAAACCAGGACTAAACCAGGACTAAACCAGGACTAAACTAAGACTAAACCAGGACTAAACTAAGACTAAACCTAGACTAAACCTGGACTAAACCTGGACTAAACTAGGACTAAACAGGACTAAACCAGGACTAAACCAGGACTAAACTAGGACTAAACCAGGACTAAACTAGGACTAAACCAGGACTAAACTAAGACTAAACCTAGACTAAACCTGGACTAAACCTGGACTAAACTAGGACTAAACCAGGACTAAACCAGGACTAAACCAGGACTAAACTAGGACTAAAAAAGAGAGAGGCATCTGGCTGCAGACCTCCATGAGGAGGACCCTCACGTCACTTACCTCCATCCAGAGGACCCTAAAGCCCGGATGTTCACCCATATTATATTTACGATACCAAGTGGCGCTATGTGTTTAAAACATTATTAGCGTCCCGCCAATAACGTTGAAGAAATCAAAGACGAGCCCAGTGCAATAACAAACCATAGCTGTTATATTTCTATGTAACAAACATGGTACAAGACGCCGGAGGAACAAGCGAGCTGATTGGACCGGTGGCTGAGTGGGTAGTGCGGTGGTCATCAATTCAAAGATCCCAGGTTCTACTCCCGCACCCCTCAAGTCTACAATGAGAAAGTGCTACAAGATGAGTGAGCTGGTTGCCATTGTAATTATTATTTAACTGCTGCCAAATGGGCCTAAATGTTCATATTTTTAACCTTTACCCAAACCCTTTTCCTAAACTTACCCAAACCCTTTTCCTAAACTTACCCAAACCCTTTTCCTAAACTTACCCAAACCCTTTCCTAAACTTACCCCTCCCGCCTGACATTTTCTAAGACCGCCCCAAGGCCTGTTGACACAGATATGTTTTGTAAATAAAACGTTTTGTGTCTTTATTGTTAGTTCATCACATTCATGTCTCATGAAAGTTATTGGTTGTCATAAAAACTATACTCGATCCAGCAAAAAGTCTTGTCTGGCTGCAGTTTCAAGCATCTCAAAATTAGGTTTGTTTTGCTTTACTTCCGGTGCTCACGGTGGAGGGTCCTCCTGATGGAGGTCTGCAGCCAGACCCTCGTGGAAAAAGACAGGACAAAACCTTCAGAGGCAGAGACATGTTTATCTACAGTAAAGAGAACCCTAACTCTGGAGTTGCATGTTCTCTCTGTGTCTGTGAGTAGCTCAGTGTGACTCAGGTTTCTCCAGAACACAGTGAAGCTGCCATCAGGGTTTGGGTTAGTTAGGCATAGTTACAGTTACAGTTACAGTTACAGTTACAGTTAGACTTAGAGTTTTTAGAGTTCTTTATTTAACTCTAACCTCTGTGTTGTTCTTCAGGAGCGTCTGGAGCTGCTGGTTCTTCTGGACCTTCTGGTTTTGCTGGTTCTTGTTTATCTGGAGCTCCAGGATCTGCAGGAAAACCTGGAGCCTTCGGACTCATGGGATTCCCAGGTCAGACTCTGTTAGACCCTCTTTAGATCCTGTCAGACCCTCTTTAGACCCTGTCAGACCCTGTTAGACCCTCTTTAGACCCTGTTAGACTCTGTCAGACTCTGTTAGACCCTGTTAGACTCTGTCAGACCCTCTTTAGATCCTGTTAGACTCTGTCAGACTCTGTTAGACCCTGTTAGACCCTGTCAGACCCTGTCAGACCCTGTCAGACCCTGTCCCTGTCTGTTCCAGGGGTCAAAGGGCCGAAGGGGCTCCGGGGGGACCGGGCCCGCCGGGGATCGGCAGTTTGGGGCCCCCAGGACCTTATGGAGCTCCAGGTTATGACGGAGAGCCTGGGCCAATGGGAGCTGTGGGGGGGCGGGGCCAAACAGGAGAGCCTGGAGCCGCCGGAGCCAAAGGTCTGTTACCATGGCAACACCAATCAGAGCAGAGCTGCGCAGTGATTGGTCCTTCACTTCTGTCTCTGATTCTGCAGGAGCCAATGGGAACATGGGACCATCAGGACCTCAGGGACCTGCAGGAGGCCCAGGCCAGCCAGGACCAGCCGGGGCCTCGGGACCCGCAGGTCTGAACCAGGACTGGACCTGGACTGAACCAAGACTGAACCAGGACTGAACCAGGACTGAAACTGGACTGAACCAGGACTGAACCAGGACTGAACCAGGACTGGACCAGGACTGACCTGGTCTGACAGGCTGACCAGGACTGGACCAAGACTGAACCAGGACTGAACCAGGACTGGACCATGACTGAACCTGAACCAGGACTGGACCAGGACTGAACCAGGACTGGACCAGGACTGGACCAAGACTGAACCTGGACTGAACCAGACTGACAGGACTGAACTGGAACCTGACTGAAGGATGGACAATGAACCAGGACTGAACCAGGACTGGACCAGACTGGACCAGGACTGGACCAGGACTGGACTGGTCTGGACCAGGACTGGACCAAGACTGAACCAGGACTGAACTAGGACTGAACCGAGACTAAAACAGGACTAAACCTGGACTTGTCTGGCTCAGGCTCAGCTCTGGTCTGTTTCAGGAGAGCCGGGGCCCTCGGGGGCCTCAGGAGTTCCAGGTTCCAGAGGGATTGAGGGAAATCCCGGAGTTCCAGGAGCCAAAGGACAAAGCCGAGTGATCCGAGTGTTTGGAGAAGCCGGACCTCCAGGAGAACCAGGTCTGACTCAAACTGGTTTATCTGAAACACACTGACAGAGGAGAGGCCCTTACACACGTGTGTGTGTGTGTTTCAGGAGCCCCGGGGGCCCCTGGAGAGCGAGGACACACCGGGGAACCTGGTCTCAGAGGGTTTCCAGGTCGAGGAGGTTCTCCAGGACCAAACGGAGTTCCAGGTGAGTCTAGATCATCACAGACGTTTGTTTAAGCCACAATTAAAGGTTTTCATGTTTTCAGGAGCGACAGGAGAACAGGGCCTGCAGGGAGAGCCGGGTCAGCCTGGGTTCTACGGGCCCCCGGGGGCCCCGGGCTTCATGGGAGCTCCAGGTGAGACTTGTCTGCCCCTAAAGGATATTTACATTATCTGTCCCTGCTGCACTTTATAAACCACCTTCTACTGGAAACTGTGTTTGTGCTGAAGTCACACTGGTCAGATGAGAGGGTACTAAAGAGTACTACAGGGTGACTACAGGGACTAGGAAGGGACTAAAGGGACTACAGGGTATTAAAGGGTACTACAGGGTACAAGGCACTGAGCAACCTGCAGGTTGTTTACTGTTGTTACGTCTCTGCAGGTTGTTTACTGTTGTTACGTCTCTGCAGGTTGTTTGTTTTACGTTCTGCAGGTTTTTACTGTTGTTACGTCTCTTGCAGGTTGTTTACTGTTGTTACGTCTCCTGCAGGTTTAGTTTTACGTTCTGGGTTGTTTACTGTTGTTACGTCTCTTGCAGGTTGTTTACTGTTGTTACGTCTTGCTTGTTTATTTGTTGTCTTGTTCACTGTTGTGTTACTTGTACTCTTGCAGGTTGTATCATGTTGTTACGTCTCTTGCAGGTTGTATCATGTTGTTACGTCTCTTCAGGTTGTATCATGTTGTTACGTCTCTTCCAGGTTGTTCTGTTGTTACGTCTCTTGCAGGTTGTATCACGTTGTTACGTCTCTTCCAGGTTGTATCATGTTGTTACGTTCTGTTGCAGGTTGTAAGGGGGAGGTGGGAGCCCCGGGGCCATGTGGAGGTCCGGGCTGGCCTGGGACTCAGGACCTCCTGGGGTCAAAGGTCAAAAAGGAGAATCGACTTTAGACGGACAAGGAGCCAAAGGAGCCGCTGGAGAAAAGGTCACGACTGATCAATACTGATCAATACTGATCAATTACTGATCAATACTGATTCAATACTGATCAATACTGATCAATACTGATCAATATCTGATCAATACACACTCCGTACAGGCTAAGGCTAAGCTAATGACTTTATCCACAATATGAGTCTTTTCTGAGCTATCTGGGTGTTTCTAAATAGCTGAAGCTCCGGTCACAATGACTCGTATGAATCTTACAGGTCGTAGTAAATCAGGAGTTCGTACGTAGCTCGTGGAGTGAAACTGTTTTCCTACAGTCTTCTTACGGCAGACTTTCAGCTCTCACCAACAACTCACCACATTCTTGGTGAAATGAAGCCGTACATCCTTGCGTGTGTCTTAAAGCTTGTTTAATGCGTCTTTACGGTAATCCTACATCTATTTTGTATCGCACAGGAGCTGCACGATGTCCCTACGTCCAACTCAAGCCTTTATCAAGTTGTTTCTAGCTATTAAACCTTTCGTAAACCGTGTAGCCTATTATCGGAATAGCAATAACCTCATTGCACACCAGCAAAACACAAATATGCTCATGAACAGCTATGTATATTCTGTGTAAGTTTTGTCTGAAATCTGTTCCCTCGTCTCTCTCACTCGAAACACAACAAACTCACAAAGCGAGCTTCCATAAAACAACAAAACCACTTTGTTTCTTACCTGCGTATTGCAGAGGAGACGCCAAAACTCCCAAAGCGAAGACAGATGCTGAAGACTAATCCACTGACATCATTGTGTTCATATAAAGAAAGTTTGAAGCACTTCACAACAACAATATTCCACCGCCAGCGAGCAGAAGTCCAAATGTCTGCGTCTGTTACAGCTGTCCTCCCCGTGGTTGTGTCTAGCTCCAGACGATTTGTGTTTTCCCCGTGCGCTCCTGGTCCGGTCCCTCCGTGTTTAAAGCTATCTGCGTGTCCCCCGCGTGCTCCAGACCTGTGGGCTTTCATACAGATCCTCGTACCGTGGGCTAAAATACTGCGCCTCATGAGATGCACAGTCTCAGTCGCTTGGACCGTAGAACGCGTCTCTCTCCACTTTGACTCTCCCGCTCAGGCACATTACACAGGCTTTAGTCTCTGCGTTCGTAGACTGGTCGTAGAAAATCTTCAACAAGACCATCGACCTGTCTACGAACTTACAAACGAGCTGCGAGCGCTGTTTTTTTGTAACAACGCCTCAAGAATGACGTAGGAAATGAGAAAACACTCGTTTGCAGAGAGGTCGTAGGAGGTCGTAGCAGGTCGTACGGTTCATTGTGACCGTAGCTTAAGATGAACTTGTGGGTTAAATTAAATGTCTGTGGTCTTCACTGCAATGTTAGGTACAAAAGTATGAAACTAGCTGTTAACGTGACGTATATGTCTGTGGACTCAAGCTACAGTTAGCAGGCTATTATAAAGACGGCCAGTGTGTGGAGCTGTTCACTAGTGGTAATCGACAGGTTTTTTAATTAAACACATCTTCTTGACTGTTGGCAGTTACTCACTCATCCTTAGAAATGTGCAGCTGTTTTTCTGTGGCTCCAGCGTCTGGTTTATGTTTATTTGTCCATAAAGAAGAGAAGTGCTGCACATTTATAAACTTCCTACACTTTCGGAAAACATCTCTTACTAAAAAAATATAAATATCATTGTTTTGTGTGAGTAGAATGTAGCGTCGTACAGATCAGACCATCATAAATCTGAACAAACTAAAGTCACTGGAACTAAACTCAACAATCTGGACCCTCTGACCCCCTTTGTGACCTCTGTGTGACCTCTGGTACTGGTGACCTCTGTGTGACCTCTGGGACTCAGGCAGAGCGGGACCTCCAGGGGTCCAGGAGCTCGGGGGCCTGTGGGGGACAGAGGAGTGGACGGGGCCCCTGGAGAGTGTGGTCCCTGTGGAGGTCCAGGGCCCTCGGGAGCTCAGGGCTTCAGAGGTAACAGTTATACACTCTTATTACTCTGTTATTACTCTGTTATTACACTCTTATTACACTCTTATTACACTCTTATTACCTCTTATTACACTCTTATTACACTGTTATATGCTGGTGTCTGTTGCAGGAGCTCCTGGTTCTCCTGGAGCCAGAGGAGCTGATGGGCCTCCAGGGGCCGAAGGGTTTCCAGGCTCCAGCGGACTCCCAGGTCAGACTCATGATTCTGACCCTCTGACCTCCTGACCTCTGACCTCCTGACCTCCTGACCTCTGACCTCCTGACCTCTGACTTTAACCCAAACCCAACCAACTCATGTTTATCACACAAATATTCATCTGTTTTTAATGGAAAGTTAATTTACAAATGTTCCTCCACCTCCTCCACCTCCTCATGTCCTCACCTCCTCATGTCTCCACCTCCTCATGTCCTCCACCTCCTCATGTCCTCCACCTCCTCATGTGCTCCACCTCCTCATTCTCCTCCTCCACCTCCTCATGTCTCCTCCTCCACCTCCTCATGTCCTCCATCTCCTCATGTCCTCCACCTCCTCATGTGCTCCACCTCCTCCATTCCTCCACCTCCTCATGTGCTCCTCCCACCTCCTCATGTCCTCCACCTCCTCATGTCCTCCACTCCTCCACCTCCTCATGTCCTCCACCTCCTCACTCCTCCATCTCCTCATGTCCTCCACCTCCTCATGTGCTCCACCTCCTCATGTGCTCCATCTCCTCATGTCCTCCACCTCCTCATGTCCTCCACCTCCTCATGTCCTCCTCATGTCCTCCACCTCCTCCACCTCCTCATGTCCTCCACCTCCTCATGTCCTCCACCTCCTCCACCTCCTCATGTCCCCACCTCCTCATGTCCTCCACCTCCTCATGTCCTCCTCATGTCCTCCACCTCCTCACCTCCTCATGTCCTCCACCTCCTCATGTGCTCCACTCCTCATCCTCCACCTCCTCATGTCCTCCACCTCCTCCACCTCCTCCTCATGTCCTCCCTCCTCATGTTTCTCTTTACTTCCAGGAAACAAAGGTGCTCCAGGAGATCCCGGAGGTCCAGGTCCCAGAGGGAGTCAGGGTCAGGACGGGATCCCAGGACCTGCCGGGGAGAAGGGCGTCATGGGAGGTACCGGGCTCTGAGATCTAAACTCTAAACTCTAAAGTCTAAAGTCTAAGTTGTGCTGCTGTAGACGTTTCTCTGCTGTAGATGTTTGATTCGTTTGTTCGGAGTCGACAGTAAAAGTCCAGAGGCCCAGAGCTGAGCCCTGAGGGACACCTGTCTCATGTCACTTCAGTCTGTAGCTCTTTCACACCAAACAGACGGTCGCCGTGACGACCAGAGAACCAGCCAATCAGAGCTGTGGAAAACCCAAACCCACATGTATAGAAACTCAGTATTAGGCGAGTTTGGATTGTCCAACAGGTTAGGGTTAGTACGAAGGACGTAAGTACGAAAGAGAAGGTCTGTTTGGACGGAAGAAAACAGACGGAGGAGTTACAGCCGCCGCAGTAGAAGTCCGGACCGTGGCCTGAGCTCAGTCTGTCAGGCGTCTCTGTTCTACTGTCGCTCCAGACGCAGCTTTTACGTCACCCTCCTGCTCACTCTGCGTTTGTTCTTGTTGGAACATTCTGAAGTCCGGACCGTGGCCTGAGCTCAGTCTGTGTCTCTGTTCTACTGTCGCTCCAGACGCTCCTCCTCACGCAGCTTCTACATCACTCTACTGCTCACTCGACGTTTGTTCAGCCACTGGAGCCGTCTGAATCATGTTTGTGTGAAAGTTCAGTCGCTGCGTCGCTGAGAGACTGAAGAAAGAGTCTTAAGGCCAGTGCACACCGGGACCTCTGCCACGCGCAAATTGGGCGCCTTCGCTAATTTCTATGAATCTACACACTGGGTTAGCGGCGGCGCTTTACAACGCCAGTGATTCAGTTTTGTTTGTTTCCGTCGCGGCGCCGCTCCAGGAAATGAGCCTGCCGGCACCCGTAGGTTCTTCTTCTACGATTTAAATAAAGTATAGTAGTTAACTTGTCGCCGCTATTTGCTTAACAATGATGAACGCGGAGTGCCTTTCATTATTTAGGACTTATTATCATATTAGTCACCCATTACGACCGCGGATCGTTGAATAATAACGCAAGCGTCGCGCATTTGGTGAGTGTTGACGCTTGGGTCTGGTGTGCGGCAACATGACGGCACCGCGCTTTGGTGTGGGCTGGCCTTAAACGTTCTTCTCTGAAGGATAAATGAGAGTGAGCGCTGTTGCCATGGCAGCTGAGGCGGCCATCTTGTGACTGTAGCAGCAGATTGTAACAGTTTGATAAAAGACTGTTCAGATGTTTTAAATGTTTCTCTAAAGTCTCTAAACTCTGTAAAGTCTCTAAAGTCCTGTCTTACTCTGGTCCAGGTCCCGGACTCGGGCCTCGAGGTCCTGAAGGTCCCAGAGGAGCTCCAGGTGAGTGACAGCGCCTCCTGCAGGTCAGACTGTAGATACGACTGTGACTGTGTCTTTGTGTTCAGGCTGTGCAGGGGCCTCGGGCCTCAGGGCTCGTGTGGACCTCCTGGACCTCCTGGACCTCAGGGAGAACCTGGCCCTGTCGGTCCTGCCGGTCCTGTTGGTCCTGCCGGGTGTAAAGGACACAAGGACCCTGCATCCGAGGTCCCAAAGGAGAGCGAGGTCCCGAGGGCCGAGAGGGGCCTCCAGGTGAGTTTCACACTGTTATGTCCTGTGTGTGAGGTCCTCAGGGCCAGGCCTCTCAGTGGCGGCCTCAGGGCCCTCCAGGTGTGTTGACCCTGTGTGAGTGTGTTTCAGGGCCTCGGGCTGTAAGGGGCCTCAGGGGCCTCCAGGAGCTGGACTTAAAGG
Source organism: Mugilogobius chulae (assembly GCA_038363315.1). Classification (NCBI taxonomy): domain Eukaryota; kingdom Metazoa; phylum Chordata; class Actinopteri; order Gobiiformes; family Gobiidae; genus Mugilogobius; species Mugilogobius chulae. Next base: position 696,480 of record JBBPFD010000690.1, read on the forward strand.
AGACAAAGGAGACAAAGGTCGTTCGGACAATCAGGCAGAGACGGGCCCTCAGGAACCCCCGGGACCTCAGGCCCTCCGGTGAGTAACGTCTGACCAATCACAGGGCTTGTCTTTACTCTCTGCTCTGTGATTGGACGGTTTTACTGTCTGCTCGTGTTGGACGTTATTAACTCTCTGCTCTGTGATTGGACGGTTGTTTAACTCTCTGTTCTGTGATTGGACGGTTGTTTTACTCTCTGCTCTGTGATTGGACGGTTGTTTAACTCTCTGTTCTGTGATTGGACGGTTGTTTTACTCTCTGCTCTGTGATTGGACGGTTGTTTTGTGTTTCCAGGGTTTAGACGGACTCCCAGGGGCGACAGGACCAAAGGGACAGCTGGGCCTCACAGGGGCCCCGGGGCCTCAGGGTGAGAACCACAGTTTGCATACACGTTAGGGTAATATCCTCCAGCTACGGTCGTCCTGACCAAGACTAAAGAACATCTGGAGATGGGTCCCAGAGCGCTGCAGCGATCACTGCTCCTGAGGAGAAGCTCCAGAGGCTTTGAAGGATCCAGGGTCAAATGCAGAGGACACATTTCCCTACGGGGACAATAAAGTATACCTTAACCTTAACCTTAACCTTAGAGTAAATCAGACTCTTTAACCTCTAACGCAGTCGTTCTAAACCGTCTTCAGACTCAACCTCAAACACAAACTGTAAACTCTAAAGTCTTAACTCTGATATTTGACTTTCTTGTGAAGACTTGGGTCTGGATACTTTCTTTTACATCTCACTGTATCTGCAGCTGCCAAACCATGTTTAAGATCATTTAACAGTATTAGACTGTTTATATAACCCTACATACGTTATATAAGGTTAAATCCATCCTGTCGACTCGAAGACCAAACAGGACCAAACAGGGTCAGACAGAGTCAAACAGGGCCAGACAGAGTCAAACAGGGCCAGACAGAGTCAAACAGGGCCAGACAGGGCTGATGGAAACTCTCCTTTAGTGTAACACAAAAGAACTGTGTCTGAGTGAGTCTGACTCTAGTTTGTGTTTCAGGACTTAAAGGAGACTCTGGAGCCTCAGGACCAGACGGAGCTTCAGGCCCGCCGGGGTTTACAGGGCCCAAAGGTACAACTACCCCCCCACACCCTGTCCTACCCCTTAAGGCCCAAAGGTACAACTACCCCCCACCCCCTGTCCTACCCTTAAGGCCCAAAGGTACAACTACCCCCCACCCTTATACAAACACCCCTCCCTTCCTCTATCCTCCAGAGCCAGGGTGCGCTTTGACAAAAAAACAGAAGGGGGATAGAAAATTTCAAGTCATTCTACACGCACACCACGTGCACGCGCATACTGTGCACATGCGCTACATGCATGCGCACCACGTACACGCGCGGCAATACAATCGCGTCTCTTCTTCCCGTGCTCATTCCGTTTCTTTTCGACTCTCAACTAACAGGCTTCTGGCTCGTTTCCTCCCAAAATGAACAGACTCAGTACATAAAGCTCTGCAGAGCCCCGGGTTGGTCCTGCCTCTCAGCGCAGCTCTAGCAACACCGGGTTCTACAAACAGGAGCAGTGCAGTTCGTCACTTACGAGTCTTGTCCCGCTTTGAATCGCATCGCACGTCAACATTTTAGTGTCTCTGTTCCTGACTTGATTTTCCCGCTCTGCTTTGCTCACAGTCGTGGACTAAACCATGATTCACAGGGCAGAGGACAGAGCAGCAGCACAACGGCTCCGAGTGACCAAACCCGAGTCTAAATGACAGAGACTGAGAGAGGAGATCTGTCCATTTAAACTACGCTTGTGCACGCAGAAAAAGTTAAAGGAATAGCCAATCAGAACAGGACTGTGTGTGAAAGTGTGACGTTATTGGCTGTTATTAGAGCTGCCTGTTGAGCGGAGGAGCAGCACCGGGAGAAGGGAAAAACCTCAACGAGACAACGCTGGGATTGATAGAACACTGTTATTTTTTATCCCCCCTTCAAATAATACAAGATAAAAGCAGAAGGAGGGATGGGGAAAGTATAAGCAGAGAGAGGGACAGACAAACCATCCCCCCCAGCAAATCGCTCCCTGGGTACAACGACCCCCCCCCCAGGACCCCCCCCACCACCCCACCACCATACAAACACCCCTCCCTCCCTCTACCCCCTTAAGGCCCAAAGTTCCACAAACCCTGCCTCTACGCCCTCTTCTACTTCTTTCTCCTTCTGCCTCTTCCAGGTCCCAAAGGTCGGCCTCGTCCTGTGGTCCAGGTCCCAGGAGACCCAGGACCAGACGGAGCTCCAGGAGAACCAGGCCCCACAGGACAGAAGGGAGAGCCGGGTCCTACGGGAGGAAAGGGTGAGAAACCCCCCCACAGACACCCCCCCCCATCACACACCCTCTCCAAACACACACCTGACTCTGACCTATGACATCATCACATTCTAACCTTGTGTTTCAGGGGTCAGAGGTCGGAAAGGCAACCCCGGCTCCAGGTTTGACCCCGGTGACCCCGGACCCAAGGGGCCAAGGGAGACCAGGGCCTCAAGGGCCTCAAAGGTAACACTGAGCAGCCAATACAGAATACTTTTCTTGGTCAGAAAAGTATTCTGTATTGTATTCCGTTACTACTGTATTCTGAATACTTGGAATACTTTTTATTTTGAAATGCAAATTAGGTGTTAATTTTAACGTGAAATTACAAAGTGTTTGTGTTTCTTATTCTGTTAAGTAATGCTAGTAATGCATCTCCAAGTAAACAAGCGTTAGAATAACTTCTGAATAACGCGCTGTTTCAGTCTCACTCACCGGAGCTGAGAGGAGAAGTTTACTTCAGATTTACACGAGTGTGGCTCATCGTGGGTTTAGTCCAACAACAGTTCATTCATCGTGTCGTCCGTGAGCTTCAGAGCAGGTTCCAGTGTCACTAATCCTTTGCTAACAGTCCGCGCACTTGTTGTGAAAGTTTCGTCAAAATTTTCATCGTGAAAACAAACTGTTCCTCTTTGAAAAACAAATCCCGTCCGTAGTTAAAAATGAACGATCCAGACGCAGCGTATATTGTAAATAAAGTCCCGAAAAAGTTGAACAGATGATACAACCAGAGACAACCATCAACAAACTTCTAATGTACCTGTCCATAAAGGGCAATCTGATTGGTCAGTCTGTCTGCAGCAGCGAATGGCCCCTATACAAAGCCACATCTGATTGGACACTGTTATTTCTGTGAAGTAGTGGCGCTGCTGCTGTGAAAACATTACGCATTGGTTTTCTGTGGTGATTTTAACAATGAGTCTACACATGCAATGTATTCCATTGATTTTATAAAAGTAACTGTATTCTGAATACCTGGTTTGAAAGCCGTACTGTAACGGAATACAAGTACTTATAAAATGTATTCAGAATACGTAACGGCGGTACATGTATTCTGTTACTCCCCAACACTGTCAAGGAGGGTCTGGGATCAAGTTCGAGAGCGGGCTTTTCGAGTGCAGAGTCAACCAATCACAGAAAACCTGGAAATTCCACCAAAACAGTGACACTAATCTGGGCGTTATCTAAATATGTAGCACGAGGATTTTTTCAGTCTGAAGCCTAAATACGCTTTTGCTGCTCAGGTTTTAAGAAATTGAAAAGTTCATAATTGTTCAAAACCGAAGAAAGCTACGTCCATTAAGTTGAATGTTTTGAAACAGTTTGAAGGTGGGCCGTTTGAGATGGGATCATCTTAGTTTTCAACAACAAACGTCTTTGTTTCCAGATCTTCTGCATTTGAACAGAAAGTAGGACGGACATCTGAGGCAGTAACATTACCTCAGATGCCCTTCCTTCTCTCACCTCGGTGTTTTTCAGGCGCAGAGGGGTTCCGGGGGCCTGTGGGGGCTCGGGGGCCGGTGGGGGTCCCCGGGGCCTCGGGGGGCCCTCACACAGAGACGGTTTCCTCTTCACCAGACACAGTCAGAGCCTCCAAGTCCCAGAATGCCCTGCTGCGTCCGGGCGAGTTTACTCCGGATTCTCTCTGCTTTTCATCAACGGCAACAACCGAGCGCACGGCCAGGACCTGGGTGAGTCTCACCTTTGATTGATGATTTGTTGTTTTTCAGGTTCTCTGGGCAGCTGTTTGTGTCTGAGCTGTTGTAACTTCATTTATATTGATTATATTTTATTGATTTGTTGTTTTTCAGGTTCTCTGGGCAGCTGTTTGTGTCTGAACTGTTGTAACTTCATTTATATTGATTATATTTTATTGATTTGTTGTTGTTCCAGGTTCTCTGGGCAGTTGTTTGTGTCTGAGCTGTTGTAACTTCATTTATATTGATTATATTTTATTGATTTGTTGTTGTTCCAGGTTCTCTGGGCAGCTGTTTGTGTCTGAGCTGTTGTAACTTCATTTATATTGATTATATTTTATTGATTTGTTGTTGTTCCAGGTTCTCTGGGCAGCTGTTTGTGTCTGAACTGTTGTAACTTCATTTATATTGATTATATTTTATTGATTTGTTGTTGTTCCAGGTTCTCTGGGCAGCTGTTTGTGTCTGAGCTGTTGTAACTTCATTTATATTGATTATATTTTATTGATTTGTTGTTTTCCAGGTTCTCTGGGCAGCTGTTTGTGTCTGAACTGTTGTAACTTCATTTATATTGATTATATTTTATTGATTTGTTGTTTTCCAGGTTCTCTGGGCAGCTGTTTGCCGCGCTTCAGCACGATGCCGTTTCTCTTTTGTGGCACCGATAAAACCTGTCGTTACGCCTCCAGGAACGACTACTCCTATTGGCTGAGCACCGGCCAATCAGTGAGCAGCTCTGAGCTTCTGTCTGAGTCACAGCTTCAGGATCACATCAGCAGGTCTGGACCCGATCAATACCAGATCAATAACAGGATCAATAACAGATCAATAACAGATCAATACCAGCGTTTGCCCCTCTCTTTGTTCCTCAGTGAGAACAGAGTTCCCTGGGGACTGTTTTAGTAGATTTTGACTCTTAGTCTGAAGAATGTGTAAATCTACAAACTAAATGTAGGTTTTGTGATCAATTCTTCGTCATAATGATTAGATCCACTATAATCAATACTTCACTATGAAGAGTTGTATTACTCTCGTAAGCCGTGACATGTGGGGACCTAAAACCTTGTGGGACAATGCTTCTAATACAGAGGTTCCCAAACCTGGTTTAACCCACTCACGACCCCCACAGCAAAAATGATAAACGTTTGTATTAATTTATGTTACAAAACCATTTAAATTAGGCTTAATTGTGTTAATTTTGACAGTATGTTGCTTTATATAACTCTGATTAACTGATTAAATGTCAAGTCATAATTGTAAAAATACATTTTGAAATCATTTCAAAGTGTATTTGGTCACATGACCTTTGCTCAAAAGTCCCCAGAGAAGTAAGTGAGTAAGTAATCTTTATTTGTATAGTGCATTTCACAGACACAGAGTCACAAAGCTTCACAGTGAGATGAACCCCTCCCCACTCAGTGATAGTAAACTGCCCTGGAGCAGCTCAGTAGAGGAGATTCACCTAACACCTGGCGCCTCAACCTCCGACTATCACAAGTGTTCCCTAACATGCATGTTATCAGTTGGTGGGGAAACCGGAGGAAACCACCCAGACACAGGAGGAACATGCAAACTCCACACAGAAAGGCCTGGGCTGTGAGGCCAGAGCGCTAACCACTCTGCCACCGTGCGGTATTAAGATAAGATAAATAAGATATTCCTTTATTGTCCACAATGGGGAAATTCCAGTGTGCAACGAATTTTAAGAACAGCAGGGAAAATAGAAACATGCAATCAATAAGATAATAGAAATAAAATAGACTAAAATATAAAATACAATAATTAAAAGACTATTATTTACAATAAATGTTTGCTATGCACAGTGCAGGATATGACAGATAAATAATAAGTGGCATAGTATATAGTATATAGTATATGTAAATATATTATATATTGCAGAAGAAATCAAGTTTTGTTCACTTTTTCTGGGTTTTTATGTTCAAGGCAAATGTGAGACTGGTTTAGTGACGCCCTCTCCTTCAGAAAAGTCAGGTCCTCATATGGGACCAGTGTGTTTGAGGTCCTCATTTACCTATCTTACAAGTATGTGTGTTTCAGGTGTGTTTTGTGTGCTTCAGTTGTGTGTTGTGTGTAACAGGTGTATATTTTGTGTTTCAGGTGCACAGTGTGTGAGTCCAGGACTAACGTGATCGCGGTTCACAGTCAGACGTCGCTGGTGCCGGACTGTCCTGAGGACTGGGACTCGCTCTGGACCGGATTCTCCTTTGTCATGGTTAGAATCTACAAACACATGAACATAAGGACTGAACTATCCTGGACTGAGTGATCCTGTTCTATCCTCTCCTCCTGTTTGGGTCCTCTGATGGCCACAGGCACCACTGAGGCCTCACCTTCTCCAGTCTTCTCTGAGTCTTTATTTCTCTCGTTCTCCACCTCCACAGTGTCTGCTCAGTTCACATTTCTGTCTGTCTGAATCTGAAGTCCCACAGGAGGGTTAGGTTAGGTTAGGCTAACCCTAACCTAACCCTCGATTGGTCTGGTCTGAGGTGTTTCCACTTTGATCTTGTTTCAGTCCAGACTCTGCTCAGATGTTCCTCTAGACTGAACCAGACGCTTGGTTGTGGTGTTCCATGTTCCTTTCACTGCAGCGTCTCACACTGCAGGTCTGTGCTGGAGCGTCTCTGGGCCTCAGCTCGGGTCTGGTCTGGTGGATCTGGCCTCAGCTCGGGTCTGGTGGATCTGGGCCTCAGCTCGGTGGGTCTGGTCTGAGCTTGTTGTGTCTGATGTGGCAGGGTTAGGTTAGGTGTTAGGTGTTAGGTGTTAGGTGTTCTCCAGGATGAGCCTCTGTCCTTCAGACCGGTCCAGTTCCGGTGGGACGTCCCATGTAGGGGCTTGTCCTCCCATGATGGTTCCTCCTCCAGCACCTCATCATCTGTTCTCCACTGTCAGGAGACATTCACTGAGCACATTGTCCTTGATGTACTTATGGATCTTGGATGTTTCATCCTGGATAGTGGTCTCACGCTCACTAATCCTCGGCTCCTTCCTTTCGGCTAGCGTACAGTCTCAGGTTCCTTTCGGCTAGCGTACAGTCTCAGGTTCCTTTCGGCTAGCGTACAGTCTCAGGTTCCTTTCGGCTAGCGTACAGTCTCAGGTGCTGGATTTGGGGTGGAACCCTCCGTGCATGGTGAGGAGCTTTCGTGTCTTAACATCTGTGGTCTGTATCTCTTCCTTTGGCCACCTTATTATTCCTGCAGGGTATCTGATCACTGGCAGGTTTCCAGGGAACAGCTCCTTCTGTGCTTCGGTCATGTATCGACCCATGTGCCACTTATCTTAGCCGCTATGACGCCTGACATGAGCTTCCATGTTGTGGAGAGACAGGTTATTGCCGATAGGTGAATGGGACTGTATCTTTGAGGGATCCTTCAGTATCAGGATCGTTGCCCTTCGGTCAGACATTCAGGGTGAGTCCCATCTCTAGCAGCTGGTTTATTTGTGCTGCAGGTGCTCATGGAGTGCTGAGAGTTTCTCTGGTCAGTAGCATGGATCATGTCAGGGCCTGTGTTGTTTTCCCAGATACTTTTACACTTCTGTTCAGTTCCCAGCCTGGGTGTCTTTACGCTGCCATGGAGAGAACACTTTCTCAGGTTGTGTTGTGAACAGCCGGGTTATTCTTCTGGCGTCATTATCCTTCGTGTATCTCTTTAGAGGCTGGCCGGGGCTCGGAGCCTTTGCTTAGCAGTTTCCTGTCTTCAGGTCTGGGCCTCTGGCTGAAACTCATTCTCATGATTCTATCTTTGAGGTCAGTCGCTGCCTTGCTCAGCGTGATCGCGTTTATCCAGAAGAGATGATGTAATCTCCCTCTGACCTGGCGTCCTGGCTCTTGTCGTAGTATTTGTATTTGTGTTGTACCTCGTCCATCTGAAGGTGTGAGAGCCGTTGACGTTTGTGGATGTCGGAACACTGAGGTAGGAGCTGTTTTGTTGTTACTGTTCACTCCACATTCTTCACACGTGACCCTCTGACCAGGGTGAATGAGTTTAACTTTCCAACAGAGCCTTGTTCTCACATCTCAGACATCTCTGTTTTGTTCCAGTCGCTCATTTCTCATCAGACCTGATCAGACCAGCGACGTCTGAGTCAGTATCTCATGTGTTTCATTGTCTCTCATTGTTGTGTGAGGTCGGCAGTAACGTGGAAGGTCTTATCCATGTGTTGTGTCATGTTTGATACATGTATGTTACAGGAAACAGACGTGTGGTGTGTTATGTATGTCGTTTACTACATGTATCTTACACATATGTTACATGTATGTTACATGTATGTGATAGGAAACCGGCGTGGGCGCAGACGGATCAAGACAGTCTCTGGTTTCTCCTGTTTTATACTTTATGTGTTGTTTGTCTTACAGGTGTGTGTGTGTGTGATATGTCATGTATCTCACATGTATGTCTCATGTATACAACACTTGTGTTACACATATGTTACATGTATCTTACACATATGTTACATGTATGATACACGTGTGTACAGGAAACAGCTGTGTGTGTGTGGTGTGTTATGTATTGTTTACACATATGTTACATGTATGTTACACATATTTACATGTATGTTACATGTTTGACAGGAAACCGCGTGGGCGCAGACGGATCAGGACAGTCTCTAGTTTCTCCAGGATCATGTTTGGAAAACTTCAGAAAAATCCCGTTTATCGAGTGTCACGGACGAGGAACCTGCAACTACTACACAGACTCCTACTCCTATTGGCTGGCTGCGCTAAGCCCCGCCCACATGTTCAGGTGAGCCCCGCCCACATGTTCAGGTGAGCCCCGCCCACATTAGCCCCGCCCACCTGTAGTTTGAGTATTGAACCTGTAACATCCAGTGAAACAGAAGGACCTAAAACAAACCCCTGAGGGACTCCTGCTGTACAAAGTAAAGTCTCATTGTCTCTTTAAGTCTTTTACACATCTGTAATAAAACTGTTCCTTTTCCTGGCCCAGTCCCTCAACGTGTCAAACACGTATTTATACTCAAACTCTGATCAGAGACGGTTGAGTCTCAAATGGACACAGAACTGTTGCAGAGGATTTAGCCTGGTGCTCGTTTCAAAGCTTTTAAAGCCGATGTTTCTGCAGAGTTCAGTCAGTTTTTATGTTCCTCCTGTAGTTCTGTCTCATGTGGCCTCGTACAAACTCACAAACCAACAACCAACCCTCGGCAGGTTCTCCTCAGGACCGGACTGGAGCTGGATTCTAAAGCGTGTCGTGTGCAGGACTTACAGACCAGGGACATGATTCAAGTCTTCAGTCATAGATTTAACTCAGATCAACCTTTTCTTTTATCTTCACAACAGTTACCAGGCTGTTTTATGATCTGTTTAGAGATGAGAGCCCCGCCCCCAAAACCCCGCCCACAGGAGCCCCGCCCACACAAAGCCCCGCCCCTAAGCCCCGCCCACACAAAGCCCGCCCCTAGCCCGCCCACACGTGACTCTGACTCTTGTGTTTTCAGAAAACCAGTTCCTCAGACCGACTCTGTGTCTCCTGAACGTCTCATCAGCCGCTGCCGGGTCTGTGTCAAGAGACTCAACCTAGTCTAGACCTAGTCTAGACCAGGTCTGAACCTGGTCTGAACCTGGTCTGAACCGGGTCTAGACCAGGTCTGAACCTGGTCTGAACCGGGTCTGTGTCAAGAGACTGAACCTGGTCTGAACCAGATCTAGACCAGGACTGAACCAGGACTTAAACTGTATTTTCAGTTTTTCTGATGTAAAATAATCAAATTTAATAATTTAAATGTTTTGGAGCTGAAAATAGTTTTTTCATTAAATGTTTTTGTTTCAATCAATATTTATCTGTGTCACTGATTTCATGTTTGCTTTAAATAAATAAAAAATAAAGAAAGAAAGATGGTTGGATGAGTCTTTCGCCCCTAAACCTTGCCTGAGCAGTCAGCCCGCCTACATTCTGTTTGATGCAGAAGGGTCTGAAACTGAAGACAGAGCCAACGATTTTGTCGTCCAAAGTTAGAACGACAAATCACAAACGCCCCCCCCCCCCCCCTCCGCTCCTCTCACCTCCCCTTCGCTCCGCAATTTCAAAACTTCTTTCTAACCGTTTCAAAATATTCAAGATGGCGGACGCAGCGGATAGATTACTGTTTCTCTCTAGCTTCGGTTTTGAACAATTAGAACGTATCAATCAAACCGGAGCAGTAAACCGCGTTGAGAGCTTCACACAGGTCACTGCTCCATTGAGAAAAATTTGTGCGCTACATATTTACTAAAACAACGTCGCTGCTTCGGTGGAATTTCCGGGTTTTCTGTGATTGGTTGACTCCGCCCTCTGATCCCAGACCCTCATGTCTTTGTACAGTGTCTGTCAAAGTGAGTAGGGACTGGCTGGTCAAGCAACCCTTTACCCACGTCAGGACCACTGCAGGCCTCCACCAGAGTTTCTCCTGGCTTCACCCTGCCCAGGCATAGTTCACCATCTTTCAGGTCCTATTGCGCCCACTCAGGCTCCGGCCCGTCTCGCTCATGCTCCGGCCCGTCTCTCCCACTCAGGCTCCGGCCCATCCCGCCCTCTCCGTCGGGCCAGTGATGCGCCTGGAGCCTCGACGGCGTGCGGTGTCCCTCATTTTCATTCCACCACGGAGTTTGTGTTCACCCTCTGCTCATGCACCGGCCCGTCCCGCCCGCTCAGGCTCCACCTCTGTGTTGTGTTGTGTTCCCCTCTGACTCATGCACTGGACCAGATCAACATCTCCTGATCTCTCTGGTGGAGTTTGCACGTTCTCCCCGTGTCAGCGTGTGTTTCCTCCAGACACACTCATGTTTAGGTTCTTTGGGCATCACTGTGAGAGAATGTTTGTCTGTTTAACCCTACGACTGTCCAGGCTGTTCCCCGCCTAAGGCCCAAAGTCACCTCTGACCTCTAACGGGAACAAACAGTAGAAATGAATGAAATGAATAAATAAAATACACAAACTAAAGAGAGATTCTGACACAAATGTTTTATTTTCACATCGACACATTTCTGTGAAACAAGATTCATCTGCAGAGAAGTGGCTTTAATAATAATAATAATAAAAATAATAATAATAATAATAATAATAATAATAATAATAATAATAATAATAATAATAATAATCATGAGCAGCACTTTGTACATAAGACACACTGGGTTTGTGTTTGTCCCTTTTACATAAAAAACACTTTGTGAAAACAAACTGTGAATCTCCAAAGGTCAAAGGTTAAAAGGCAGGGGTGAAAGGTCAAAGAGGTCAAAGGGCAGAGGTGAAAGGTCAAAGAGGTCAAAGGTCAAAAGTGACTCTAGTGATTGTTTGGAGTGAACATCAGATTAAAGTGACTAAACACAGTGACATGTTTTTAACCCAGGGACTCTGCCTCTGGACTGGCCTGGGATCCCTCTGACTGGCCTGGGATCTTCTGGACTGGCCTGGGATCCCTCTGGACTGGCCTGGGATCCCTCTGACTGGCCTGGGATCCCTCTGGACTGGCCTGGGATCCCTCTGACTGGCCTGGATCCTCTATTGCCTTTCCTCGACTGCCTGGGATCCCTTGACTGGTCCTGGATCCAGCTCCGACTCCTGGGATCCCTCATTGGCCTCCTTTACAGTCACAATCACCGTCTGGCAGATCACTCATTGGACTAGGTCCAGATCTGACTAGAGTCTCCGGAGCTGCCGTCTGACAGCTCACTGGACCGATCGGATCAGTCTGGAAGAGTCTCCGGCTTAGAGTCTGGACTAGAGTCTGGACTAGAGTCTGGACGGAGTCTGGACTAGAGTCTGGACTAGAGTCTGGACCGGAGTCTGGACGGAGTCTGGACGAGTCTGGACGGAGTCTGGACTGGAGTCTGGACGAGTCTGGAGATCTGGACGATCTGAGAGTCTGGACTAGAGTCTGGACTAGAGTCTGGACTAGAGTTTGTGTGAGTCTGATTGTCTGAGCTTCAGCACGAGTCAGACTGAAGCTTGTGTTTGGACAAACATTTGTAAATAAAGTGAGAAAAGCTGCTCCAGAGTCTCAGACAAACAAATATAAAAGTGTTATTCACAGGAATCATCAGGCAAACCAGTTATTAAACTGAAACATCTGATAAAGTGAAAAAGACCAGAAGAGCTGGACTTTGAGTGTGTTAGCTAACGGCTAATGGCTAATGGCTAACACTGCAGAGCTACACTGGTCACATGACCTTTGACACAGGTCACATGACCTTTGACACTGGTCACATGATCCAACATTGACTTTCAGTGGAAGAACAAACACAAGTTAAAGCACCGTCTTTGAACAGTTTAGACAAAACTAAAGACTCGATCTGTGTCGGACAAAAGTGTTTCCACGGCAACAAGATCAGACAGCTCGTCCCGCAGGAGTCAGGTCTCTGATTGGACACTTGTGTCATTGATCACTGATCGATCACTGATCAGATCTGTGACTTTCCTCGTGTGGAACTTTCAATCTGAAGAATGAGTTTGTTTTTAAAAGTCTGAACATTGAAGAAGAAACTGTGGCTCCTGCAGATTAATCGGCCTACGTCACATTTGTAAAGTAAAACACAAAAACTGTTCAGACTGCAGAACTGACAAGCCCCGCCCCTTTATGCTGACAAGCCCCGCCCCTTTATACGGGCAAGCCCCGCCCCTTCATCGTATCATTTAATATTCCACAGAATTTAAATCTCACATTTTTGTTGTTGAAAGTGACTGCGTGCAGTTTGAACTTTGTTTCTCAGAGAAGTGGGCGGGGCTAGGTGTTAGGTGAAAACCTCCAGGAATCAATCCAAATCTAACTTGTGTGAACTAATGAGAGGCGCTGTTGTAACGAGGTTAAAGGTCCATTTACACGAACATCTCCTTTAATCTTCACTGATCAAGAGATTGATCAGATCAATCACTTTTGTCCAACACAGATCAGTCTGGAACGGATCAGTCTGGTCTGGACTGAAGATTTGGCTCAAGAAACTGGTCCAGACCAGGTCCAGGTCCAGACCAGGAGCTGGTCAGGTCCAGACCAGGTCCAGACTGGTCCCGGTCCAGACCCGGTCCAGACCAGGTCCTACTGCGTGACTCGGACCCTGAAGGAGACCCGGCCCTGGTTCCGGTCTCGGGAGTTCTGGGTCTGGATTCCGCTGCCTTGGACTCGACACGAGATGGAATGAGACACGCCCACATCTTTACGAGAGAGGAGGAGCTTCACGGCGACCAATGGCTGCACGTAACCGGCCTGGAAGAGAAGAGGAGGAGGTGAGGAGGTGCTGCGAGAGGAGAGAGAGAAGAGAAGAGAAGAGAAGAGGAGAGAAGAGGAGAGGAGAGGAGAGAGAGGAGGAGCTGAGGAGGAGGAGAGAAGAGAAGAGAAGAGAAGAGGAGAGAAGAGGAGAGGAGAGAGGAGGAGCTTCACGGCGACCAATGGCTGCACGTAACCGGCCTGGAAGAGAGGAGGAGGAGGTGAGGAGGTGCTGCTGCGGAGGAGAGAAGAGAAGAGGAAGGAGAGGAGAGAGGAGGAGGAGGTGAGGAGGAGCTGAGGAGGAGGAGAGAAGAGGAGAAGCTTCACCAATGGCTGCACGTAACCGGCCTGGAAGAGAGGAGGAGGAGGTGAGGAGGCGCTGCTGCGGGGGAGAGAAGAGAGAGGAGACAGGAGAAGGAGGTGAGAGTAAAACAGACTCACGTGGGATCCGTTTTCCGTAGTACGGGAAGAACATTCGGTCCAAACGAGCGTCCGGTGGAAAATACTGCATCTTTATGGGAGTCTGGAAACAGAACCAGGATCAGGATAGGACCGGAGGAAGATCAGGACCAGGACAGGACCAGACAGATCAGGACAGGACCAGGACAGGACCAGGACCAGGATCAGGACCAGGACCAGGACCGGACAGGACAGGTTTAAGAACAAGACTCTCATTAGAACTCAGTTTAGGTCCAGGACAAAGACTCTTTATGAAGAGAAAAGTTCACAAACCTTTGAGGAGCAGTTTATAAAAGGATCTCCAGAAGGTTTGAGTCCCACCACCTGCAACAACAAACAAACAACAAACAAATAAACAACACAAACAATCAACAGTTCAAAACAAACTACAGAGGGACAGAGGTTCTGACCCGGTTCATGCGGATCAGCACACAGGGTCGTCCGTCCTTGAATCCAAACTGTGGATCTGTGAGTCCGGAGCAGGATCTGAGGAGGCTCCGTCTGAACTGACAGACTTTCCTCTGGACCGGCTCCAGTCCCGGGTCCAGAGCTCGGGTCCAGAGCTCGGTCCAGAGCTCGGTCCCGGTCCTGGACGGTGAACTCTCCGGCCAGGCACAGGTCGTTGGCCGCCTGAACACTGTCGTTGTATTCTGAGTCACAACACAAGAGACGTTACCAACGACATTTACTTCAGATTTATCAGATTTATGAGAGAAAAACAGAAAAAGTCACATTTTACAAACAAACTTTAATCAGAATCTGGCTGATCTCGATGTGATTGTGGGAAAACAGGTTTGGACAGTTCTCATTGGCTGTTTTCAGATTCTAGAATGTGGTGATGTCATCGAGGGGCGGAGCCTGCTTTTCTTTTAAATACCTGAAGATATTTAGACGAATGTTTGCTTCTGTGAAAGTAAAATAAAGTAAAACAAGGCCACGAGTTCATAAAGGAAACATAATTATATTTGTGTTTTGTGTCTGAGTCAAATAAATAATCAGTTCTACATCTGTGTGAATGTGGATGCTTTTATATCGGTCGGACCAATAGAAAACTGAAGGAACAATCAAACTCAAAATATGGATTTCTCCATCGCTGAACATTTGAAAGAACCTGGACACACCAGCCTGAACATTACAGTCTGTAGCCGAGGAGCCCCGAGGTGGAGACAGACTAAAGAAATTACTACAACCTGAAAATTCTGGATTGACACGTTGGAAGCCATGAAATGTCCTGGTCTCGACGAGGAAATACATTTGACTCTGTTTCTATGACGTCATCGGAAGGAGTCGCATCAAGTTTTGTTTATGTTGATGTTTGGACTTATTGTGTTTCCCACCGTCGACTTTTTATCAGTGTGATACAGTTGGTTTCTTTATCTACATCCTGGCCAGGATTGACCTTTGGCCGAGCCCCGCCCAAAACGGCTATTGTCCAATCAAACATTGTAGCAACCGTTGCTATGTAAATATGGTCCGTCAGATCTTGAGCTCCAAGCAAGACGGTGAAGCGATGTGTCTATGGTTTATGTAAACGGACCAAAGATACCCCGAAATATTGACCGGAGGAGTTGTGTTCTTTCATTTCTAAAGCTGAAAACAACTGGAGCAGTGTCAACAATGGATTAAACAGTTTAACAGATAAATATATGGAACAAATGTCTGCTCAAAGGTCAAACTAATGTTTAACTAGAGCTATGGACTTACTGTGTTGTTAGATCTAGAGGCAAAAACACAAACTAGACCCAAGTTCTACCACGACGAGGATATAACTGCAGAAGTTACGCTCTAAGCTGCTACGTTTAGGTTTAGCCAACACTAGTAGCTTTAGCTCGCTAACATACCTCGTAAATGAACAATATTCTTGCAATAGAGACAAATAGACCTTAACATATAAAAGTGAACTCACCCGGCAGTGCAAGAGCAGGACAAGACTGTGCTTGTTTTATTTGAGGAAACGTTAAAGATCATGTGTTTCTCTGATTTAGCTTGAGACCAGTAGCATTAGCCTCCATAGGAGTTATGTCCCTCTGTTGTGTATTTTAATGTTTTGAATAAATCCTCCGCTGCAGAGTGAACCTCTTCTGTCTCGATCTAGAGGATATCGCGGAAAAATAGCTTTAAAAAAAGTCACTAACGCGAACAGGTGAACTTCTGTCTGTCATTGAAGTCTATGGCACGCTGTCATATTTGACGGGCATAGCAACAGTAACTAAGGGGGGCGTAGCAACAGTAACTAAGGGGGGGCGGGGCTCGGCCAAAGGTCAATTGTTTTATATTTTTATGTATTGATGACGTGGTCAAGGTCACATATGGTGGGCCTTTAAAAGCCACCGGTTCTTTGGTGTTTTCCTTTACACGCCCTGATGAAGACACTGTGTTGAAACGCATAGGCCGTCTATGTAAGAATAAAAGACTTTTAAGCTAACAGAGTGCCTCAGACGGCTTCATGACTGCACTTTTACACAGAAATATTTTTACTAATATGCCAGTCGTGCTTTCTTCTAAGTCTTTCTTCTTGTCCTGTTTATCTGACTCTTTTGGTTACAGTTCCTCCGAAGCAATCTTCAGCACTGTTTTTGCATATCAATGTATATACAGTATTGATATATTTGTGTGTTTTGTGTCTGAATCAGTGTGAATGTAAAAACGTGGGTCTGGATTTGTCTGATTTTCCTTCACTGTTGTTCTTATAAAAGTC
This sequence comes from Mugilogobius chulae, assembly GCA_038363315.1. Classification (NCBI taxonomy): domain Eukaryota; kingdom Metazoa; phylum Chordata; class Actinopteri; order Gobiiformes; family Gobiidae; genus Mugilogobius; species Mugilogobius chulae. The sequence continues at coordinate 712,911 of JBBPFD010000690.1, forward strand.
TGTTTGTTCCACATGTTTCACTTTAGTCTGGTCCAACAGAAGCACAAATACAAGGGAAGACTCTCCCTGCACAAGATGGCCGCCGGAGCTGTGGTTACCATGGAGACGCTCTATTACGTAACATTCCCTGGTGACAAACGGGAGAGAACAGAAAGAGGTCTTACACAAAACCAGGATCAGGACCAGGTCTGGATCAGGACTCACAAAGGTTCAAACTGAAAAACACACAAACGGAGTGACACACGAGGAACACACACAACACACAACACACACACACACACACACAACACACAGACGGACCGGTCACAGTCTGAGTCGTCATGCAACAGCAAGCTCGTCTGACAGGTCAAAGGTCACACCGTGAACCTGAGCAGACATGTGACCCTCTGAACGGTGACCTGATGTCTGGACACAGCCTGAGTCCCCTGTTTGTCTGTTCTGATGAGGTCACTGTCACGTCCCTTTTCGTACCGGAAGACCCGATTGTACCGTTAGCTTTACTTCTTTTACATTGTTTTATTCGTATTGAATTTTAATTGAACACAGAAACAATTCTATTAAACACAAAATTCCCTTAAAGTTCAACAAAGCAAATGAGTGTAAAATGAGATTTTTACTGTTTAAAGCCGTAAATGCTGATAAGCTAGTTCCGGCTGCTATCTGTTAGCTTAAATGGCGATAAAATAAATGTGCCGTTTTGGGCTTTCTATTGGCAAACCTTTGCTTATACATTCATAAATATCAATATAAATAATTAATATTAACTGTACACTTACAAATAATGTGTTTAAAAAACGTAATTTCGGGTCTGCGCATGCGTCATTGACCTAAAAAGGAACTTCTGGACGAATCAGGTTACCGGTACGAAAAGTGACTTGACAGTCACTCCACAACTGTTACCTAACATTTACCACGCTGTATCTCTGGGCCAAATCCACAGAAATGACACAGACACATTTCTGACAATAAGTACACTTTCATCGTGTTAAATGAGTTTGTGTGTCGACAGTTTTAATCGACATTACTCAAGTCAATTTTCAGTGTGCCATAGGTTACCCTAACTCTAACCTTCACCTGTCCACTCAACCCAACTTTACGAACTCAACCTTCTGTCCAACTCACCCAACTGTTACGACACGCATACAAACCTTCCTTGTCCCAAACTCACCCAAACATGGTTACGAAGACTCAAACCTTCAACATCTGTTCCAAGGGCGGGCTCAACGCAACTGTTAAAAATCAACAACCTTCTTGTGCCAACTCAACCCAACCTTTGTTTCGAACCTCAACCTTCTTGCTCCAAGACCTACAACGCCAACTGTTACGAACTCAAACCTTCATCGCTGTCCAACTCAACCCACAAGCTAGCTTACTGGAGAGGCGGTCAATACTTCGTGTCAACAGAAACGCCAACTGCTTGCGAACTCTAAATCACTTCAAACCTGTCCAACTCGAACCAACTGTTTTACGACACTCAAACCTTCACTGTCCAACTCAACCCAACTGTTTTACGACTCAAACTTCTGTCCAACTCAACCACCTGTTACAAAACTCAAACCTTTCATCTGTCCAATCTCCAACCCAACCTGTTACGACTTCCTTCATCTCTCCAACTCAACCAACTGTTTACGACTCAAACCTTCATCTGTGCAACCTCAACCCAACTGTTACGAACTCAAACCTTCTGTCCAACCTCTAACCCAACTGTTACGAATCAAACCTTCCATTGTCCAACTCACCCAACCTGTTACGAACTCAAAACCTTCATCTGTCCAACTCAACCAACTGTGTACGAACTCAAACCTTCTGATCCACTCAACCAAGTTACGAACCTCAAACCTTCATCTGTCCAACTCAACCCAACTGTTACGAAACTCAACCATTTCTGTCAACTCAACCCAACTGTTACGAACTCAAACCTTCTTGTCCAACTCAACCCACTGTTTACGAACTCAAGACCTTCTGTCCAAACTCAACCAACATTGTTTACGCAACTCAAACCTTCAAAATCTGTCCAGACTCAACCCAAGGGCTGTTAGTGCGAAGCTCAAACCTTCTGTCCAAGCACTCAACCCGACTGTTTACTGAACTCAAACCTTGTGTCCGAACTCTAAACCCCAACTGCGTTCACGGAGATACTCAAACCTTCATTCTGTCCAGACTCTAATCCCAACTGTTTCTAGAACTCCAGAGACCTCATCTGTCCAACTCATCCCCAACTTGGTTACGAACTCAAAAGCGCTTTCATGGCCTCCAAGATTCACCCAACTAGTATTCACGATACTCTACAAACCTTTCCATCGTCTGCTGCCAACTCAACCAACGACTGTTCTATGAACTCAGAACACCTTCATACTCGCTCGTAATCGTCAGACCAGAGCTGATTGTAGCTGAGGAGATAGACGTCATATTAGCTCGACGATAGCGACGACGCGCAGTTCAGGGTGCGAGATCTAGTCTGGCCTGAGGTGCGCAGAGCGCTACCTAGACCGAACTATAGCGGTCGCCAAAGCGTCAGAGCCTCTGGTTCCAACCAACCAACTGTTGAGCAGCGCAACTTCAAACCTTCGAGTATGCGCAATGTGCGACTGTCAATCGAAACCTGTCTACGAGCCAACATACATAAGTTTACCTTGCCGGTGATCGCTGCTCCCAACGTCGAACGCAACGCTGGTCTACGAGGGACTTTACAAAGCCTTCACGTCTGTTCACGATCCACTTCTTATACCCAACGCATGTCATAAAATGAACTCAAATCGCTTCAATACTGTACAAAACGCAGCCGGCAGACTGTTACGGAAGCTTACGGAAGCGCTGTTTCGCCTCGCGCGGTCCAACTTCAAAACTCCAACCTGTTACCACGAACTCAAACCTTTGTCAACTCGAACCCAACTGTCTACGAACGCTCAATACTCTTCATCTGTCTCAAACGGTTAACCCTACTGTTAAAACCTCGATCACTCCCAAACCTCTGTCCAGATAAACCCACTCGTTTATAGTAACTCAAACCTTTCTGTCCAACTCAACCCCCAACTGTGTTAACGAACCTTCAAACTTACGGTCTGTCCAACTCAAGCCCATGATGTGACTGTGCTATGTATGTACTTGCTAGAGAGACATGCACTGTATATTGTTCATAGAGTGAAATGACGACGACAGTTGAAGCCTAGGCGCTGGGAATAAATGCCGAAAGGCATGTTAGTAAACGAACCCGACTGCAAACGGGCATTGATGTACACCTGGGCAATAACGCTGGATGCACGATACCATTGGAGTGTACGTACTTCGTCCTTCAATGGTTTCCATATTGCAGCCATAGTGATCTATAACTGATTCAAACCCCAAGTCAAACTGACAGAGATAGACGGAACTGTGGAACCACGACTCAGAACTGAGGACAGGGTTTATAATGTGCGTATCAGACCAGAGTTTGGAACGCGATTTAGGATACCTCGCGCTACCGTGTCGATCAAGAAGGTACCCCCCCACCCAGAACCACCCCAATTATCGAGGGGCCGCCCACCCCCCCCCAAATGCTACACCCCCCACCCCCAACCCAGAATCCATCTACTTCACCAGAAAAGCTGGTTAACGATGTCCGGCGTGCTGGAGGATCTGCACGCGAACAGCTTCATTGATTCAGCACTAGAGAAACACGCCGCCTCTCGCCCCGGTTAGGTGTTAAAATCCAAGATGTCACCTCCCACAACAACCACGATCTGTGTTCTAAACAGATGCGTCCCCACACACCCACGACTCAGTGCGTTTAAGACCAAGATGCTCCCTCCCCCGGCCCACGACTTCAGTAGTGTTTCCAGAATGCCTCCACACAGCCCCACCGTACTCAGTTTTTAGATACCTCGCAATAGACCTACCAACACGATCACGATCTCGTGTGTTTAAAGACCTGATGCCCTCTGCCACAGCACTCACGGCTCAGAAGCTGCTGCAAGTTGCTCCAATCAAACTGGCACGATTTTCTGAAGGTTCCTTCCTGATTTGCAACCAGAGATTCCAAGAACCTGAGCTGAGAATCACCAAGACTGAGGCGACTCTATGAATAGATACAGAAGACCCAGAAGCTATACGAAACTAGGCTTTAAGACCGCGGGCCTTTAATGACCTGCTACGCAGATCTCCAAAGGATAGGAGAGACCAGAAAATGACCAGTTAGTTAGTTTGTATTGTCGCCATAGGGGAAATCCGATTTTCACAAACTGCCCCTCCATTTAGAGCGGCCTTTCAGTCCTGGTTGAGACTCTGACTGGGTTCTGGAGCAAGGTTTTAGACCTGTGTTTATCGTCTGGTTTAGACCTGGTTCTGCCTGGGTTCTGGAGGCAGGTATAGTCCTGGTTTAAGACGCTGGTATCTGACCTGGGATTCTGGAAAGGTTTAGACCTGGCTTCTGACGCTGGGTTCTGGCAGCAGGTTTAGTCCTGGTGTTTAGTCCTGGTGTTTAGACCTGGTTTTAGTCCTGGTTAGTAAGTCATGGGTTTAGTCCTGGTTGGTCCTGGTTTAGACCGATGGTCTGACCTGGGTTCTGAGAGCAGGGTGTTGACGTCCATGGTTTTAGACCTGGTCTCTCTAGACTTGGTTCGTCTGAACCTGGGTTCTGGAGCAGGTTTTAGACTGGTGTGTAGTCCTGGTTTATGACCTGGGTTCTGACCGGGGGTTTCTGGAGCAGGTTTAGTCCTGGTTCTGACTGGGTTAAATGGAGAAGGTTTAGTCCTGGTTTTAGTCCCTGGTTTCAGACCTGGTTCTGACCTTGCGGTCTCGGAGCAAGGTTTAGTCCTGGTTCCTGCACCTGGGTTATGGAGTGCATGTTTTTACCGTCCTGGTTTAGTCTGGTGTTAGACTTGTGGGTTTCTGACCTTGGCTCTCTCGGCAGGTCAGGTTAGACTTGGTTTTGACCTGGCGTGTTTTTAGACTGGTTCTGAACCTGGTCTGCCCGAGCCGGTTTAGACCTGATTTAGTCCTGTATAAAGTCCTATTTAGCAGTTCTGGTTTAGTCCTGTTTTAGACTCCTTGAGATGTTCTCGCACTGGGTTTCCCTGGAGCAGGTTTAGTATCTGCCAGTTGAGACCCTGGTTATGACACTGCGGTTCTGGAGCAGGGTGTGGTAGTTCGGGTAAGTGCCTTGTAGAACGTGTGATATTCTGAAGGTTCACTTCTGTTGAACGAGATCTCCAAGACCTGAGGCTGGATCACCAGACCTGAGGGACCAGAAAGATCAGAAAGACCAGAGTTAGACAGGCTTTAAACCGGCTTTAGACCTGCTACGAGATCTCCAAGAGTAGAGAGACCAGAAAGACCAGTTAGTTAGTTTATTGTCCCATACGGGAAATCCATTTTCACAAACTGCCTACATTTAGAGCGGCTTCAGTCCTGGTTGAGCTCTGACCTGGGTTCTGGAGCAGGTTTAGACCTGGTTTAGTCCTGGTTTAGACCTGGTTCTGACCTGGGTTCTGGAGCAGGTTTAGTCCTGGTTTAGACCTGGTTCTGACCTGGGTTCTGGAGAAGGTTTAGACCTGGTTCTGACCTGGGTTCTGGAGCAGGTTTAGTCCTGGTTTAGTCCTGGTTTAGACCTGGTTTAGTCCTGGTTTAGTCATGGTTTAGTCCTGGTTTAGTCCTGGTTTAGACCTGGTTCTGACCTGGGTTCTGGAGCAGGTTTAGTCCTGGTTTAGACCTGGTTTAGACCTGGTTCTGACCTGGGTTCTGGAGCAGGTTTAGACCTGGTTTAGTCCTGGTTTAGACCTGGTTCTGACCGGGGTTCTGGAGCAGGTTTAGTCCTGGTTCTGACCTGGGTTATGGAGCAGGTTTAGTCCTGGTTTAGTCCTGGTTTAGACCTGGTTCTGACCTGGGTTCTGGAGCAGGTTTAGTCCTGGTTCTGACCTGGGTTATGGAGCAGGTTTAGTCCTGGTTTAGTCCTGGTTTAGACCTGGTTCTGACCTTGGTTCTGGAGCAGGTTTAGACCTGGTTCTGACCTGGTTTAGACCTGGTTCTGACCTGGGTTCTGGAGCAGGTTTAGACCTGGTTTAGTCCTGGTTTAGTCCTAGTTTAGTTCTGGTTTAGTCCTGGTTTAGACCTGGTTCTGACCTGGGTTCTGGAGCAGGTTTAGACCTGGTTTAGACCTGGTTCTGACCTGGGTTCTGGAGCAGGTTTAGTCCTGGTTTAGACCTGGTTCTGACCTGGGTTCTGGAGCAGGTTTAGTCCTGGTTTAGTCCTGGTTCTGACCTGGGTTATGGAGCAGGTTTAGTCCTGGTTTAGTCCTGGTTTAGACCTGGTTCTGACCTTGGTTCTGGAGCAGGTTTAGACCTGGTTCTGACCTGGTTTAGACCTGGTTCTGACCTGGGTTCTGGAGCAGGTTTAGACTGGTTTAGTCCTGGTTAGTCCTAGTTTAGTTCTGGTTTAGTCCTGGTTTAGACCTGGTTCTGACCTGGGTTCTGGAGCAGGTTTAGACCTGGTTTAGACCTGGTTCTGACCTGGGTTCTGGAGCAGGTTTAGTCCTGGTTTAGACCTGGTTCTGACCTGGGTTCTGGAGCAGGTTTAGTCCTGGTTTAGTCCTGGTTCTGACCTGGGTTATGGAGCAGGTTTAGTCCTGGTTAGTCCTGGTTTAGACCTGGTTCTGACCTGGGTTTTGGAGCAGGTTTAGACCTGGTTCTGACCTGGGTTCTGGAGCAGGTTTAGACCTGGTTTAGACCTGGTTCTGACCTGGGTTCTGGAGCAGGTTTAGTCCAGGTTTAGACTGGTTTAGACCTGGTTCTGACTGGGTTCTGGAGCAGGTTTAGACCTGGTTCTGACCTGGGTTCTGGAGCAGGTTTAGTCCTGGTTCTGACCTGGTTCTGACCTGGTTTAGACCTGGTTCTGACCTGGGTTCTGGAGCAGGTTTAGACCTGGTTCTGACCTGGGTTCTGGAGCAGGTTTAGTCCTGGTTTAGACCTGGTTTAGACCCGGTTCTGACCTGGGTTCTGCAGCAGGTGAGAGTACTTGGGAGAGTCCGGGTCCAGAGTGAGCAGAACCATCCACAGAGTGAAGCAGAACATGGCCGACAGCAGAGAGTAGAAAACCAGATAAAAGAGAAGGATCCGCCCTAAAGAGAGAGGAAGGGCATCTGAGTTAAACTGGATCTGAGTGAAACAGGAAGAGCATCTGGGTATTTAAAAATATATAGTATTACTTCTTTATATTTAAACAAATGAAATGCATAACATACATATACTCAAGGAAAAAGAAACGCAACACTCAGTTTTCTGAGTTTTTGGGGGGCAGAATAATTTTCTTTCTGAGATCCGCCTGGTTCATATGAACCCTACATCCATTTCTAATCCTCAGATCAACTCTTGTGGCGTTTACACATTTTGGAGTCCAAAAACACGACCAAACAATAGAGCAACCCTAAAACCAAAAGTGACAGGAGTTTCATCAGACTGTCAATAGTTCACTGACGCCCGTTGGCATCTTGGACAGAGGTTATTCAGCCTCATGGATCGGCAGTAGTGTCTGAGTTAATCCTGTGGAATTGCCGCCCATTTTTCCACCAGTGTCGCCCTCAACTGCTGCTGAGTTTCTCCTATAGTGTCCTGTACACCCGATCTCGTCCATCTGCTCTGAAGCACTGGAACCTTTTTTTGTCACTGAACACGACTTGGGACCACCTCTGCAAAGTCCAACGACCATGTGCAGTGCACCATTCGACTCCAGCTCGGCGATGTGGGAGGGTAACCACTGATCCAACATATGGCCAATATGGTCGAATACAGGTCAGCATGGAGGCGATTACGGATGATTCTGGCCAACACTGGCCTGTGGTGTGTCCCAATGGTCTCGGCTGAGGACCTGGTGGCGGCTGAACCTGTTACAGAGATGTGCAGGGCGGTTGGCACGGTCTTGTACAGCGGTCGTTACACGGGGGCCACCAGTACGAGGGCGGTCGTTAGAGGAACCAGTGGCCTGGTATCGCTCCGTAAGACGACTAATGGTGGAGCGGTGGACTCCAAACACCCTGGAGACAGATAAACAACACAAACCAGCTCGGAGCAGCCAATAGCTCCATCCCTCTCTGGTTGAGACAATCGTGGGTTTTTGAATTCATTCTGGTGCCTTTTATAGAGAAGACTTGAGCACAGTTAACCAATGGTAAAAGTCAACTCTGAGTTTCAAACATGATTTTGTGTGAATAAACGACCCTGTAATACACTCTTTATGGTTCTCACAATCAGTCAAGCCAAACCAAGAAATTTGTTCACCTGTCTTCATCTTACTGGGGACTGAAACCATGGTGCTAGCCTGTTTTTCCAAATGTACTCGTTTCTAAGGAATTTTGAAAATTAAAATGTTGCGTTTCTTTTTTCCTTGAGTGTATCTACACTCAAGGAAAAAAGAAACACAACTCTCAGTTTTGTGAGTTTTTGGGGCCAGAATAATGATATTTTTGAGATCTGTTTGTTTCATATGAACCCTACATCCATTTCTAATCCTCAGACCAACTCTTGTGGCGTTTTCACATTTTCAGTCCAATAACAAACCAAACAATAGAGCAACCCCCAAACCAGACGTGACAGAGTTTGATCAGACTGTCAATAGTTCACTGACCCCCGTTGGCCCTGGACAGAGGTTATTCAGCCTCATGGATCCATCAGCCTCATGGATCCATCAGCCTCATGGATCCATCAGCCTCATGGATCCATCAGCCTCATGGCTCCATCAGCCTCATGGATCCATCAGCTGTAGTGTCTGAGTTGATCCTGAGTTTCAGGAGGATGTTCACGTCGGTGGCACACACACTGAGCAGATCCCAGACATTTGGGAAAGTCCAGACTCCATGTGACTCCATGGCTGGAGTCACATGGGGTCGTGCTGGAACAGAACTTCTGATCCAACTTGGTCCAGAAAAGGGATAACGGAGACCATTGAGATTTCCTTAGAAGAACACCAGGTCTGTCCGGTGATTTGCCAACATGGCTGCCTAAACCATGACCCTGGGACCACCCCACTGGTTCACTTGGCCACACAAGGTTCAGCCTCTCCCAGCGTCTCCTGTTCACTCGATCTCGTTCATCTGCTCTGAAGCACTGGAACATTTTTTCGTCACTGAACACGACTTGGGACCACCTCTGCAAAGTCCAACGACGATGTTCAGCACCATTGGACCCGAGCTCTAAGCACTGATCCAACATGTGGCCCATATGGTGGAATAGCGTCAGCGCGGAGGAGATTACAGATGGTTCTGTTGTACACTGGCCTGTGGTGTGTCCCAATGGCCTCGGCTGTGGACCTGGTGGAGGCTGAACCTGTCACGGAGATGTGCGGGAGGACCACCAGTACGAGGGCGGTCGTTACACGGGGGCCACCAGTACGAGGGCGGTCGTTACACGGGGGCCACCAGTACGAGGGCGGTCGTTACACGAGGGCCACCAGTACGAGGGCGGTCGTTACACGGGGGCCACCAGTACGAGGGCGGTGGTTACACGAGGGCCACCAGTACGAGGGCGGTCGTTACACGAGGGCCACCAGTACGAGGGCGGTCGTTACACGGGGGCCACCAGTACGAGGGCGGTCGTTACACGGGGTCCACCAGTACGAGGGCGGTTAGGGTTAGGGTCCATAGCTCCATCCCTCTCTGGTGGAGACAATCGTGTGTTTTTGGCTTCATGGTGCCTTTTATAGAGAAGACTTGAGCACAGTTAACCAGCGCTAAAAGTCATAAACCACCTGTAATGCACTCTTTATGGTTCTCACAATCAGTCAAGTCTGTATCAGCCCAATGTGGACTCACATCAGGATGGACACACTTTTACTGATGGAGGAGTTTTAGAAGGAAGTTGTATTTGTAAGAATTTTTAATATTTCTTCCTTTTCCAAAAAAAAAAAAAGAAATCAATGAAGTCCTTTATTCCCACATCTCTGAGTCTCCATTGAGTCTCCACTGAGTCTTCACTGAGTCTTCACTGAGTCTCCACTGAGTCTTCACGTGAGTTAGTCGTTGGTGTTTAGTCCTGGAGTGTGTTTTGTCTCAAACCGTCCTCTAACCGTTGACCTCGTTACATCCTCCTGAGATAAGGAGCTAAGAGTCAGGAACCTAACCCTAACCCAGGAGCAAGGTTCCTGGTTCCTAGTCTAAATTAGTCCTGAGCCTTTAGTCCTGATCTTACCCCAGGAGGACCTGGTCCGGCCCAGCACGGCTCCGGTTCTGGGATTGTAGATGAAACTGCAGAATGTCTGGGCCTCCTCTGCTTTCTCCAGGTTCTGATCGGTCTGGACCCCGGTCTGGACCCCGGTCTGGACTGCAGCTTGGACCCCGGTCTGGACCCCAGGCTGGACTCTGGTCTGGATTTTAGCTCTCGCAGGTTTCTGCTGCTGTTGGACCTTCTGGTCCTGCTGGTTCTGCTGGTTCTGGTGGACCTGCAGATCAATGCTTTGATCCTGGATTGGTTTGGTCTGGTTCTGGTTTTGGTCTTGATTCATGTTGGACATTTTGAATTAAATATATTCTCCTCAGAAAGATACAAAGTGAGTTAAAATATTCCAATTCTGGTCCAACAAGTTTTGATCTTCAGATCCTCAGTTAGTCCAGCTTTAGTCCTGGCTTAGTCCAGATTCAGACTTCTGTACATCCATTGCACTTCTGTCTCTGGTTTAGCCCTGGTTTAGCCCTGGTTTAGTCCTGGTTTAGTCCTGGTTTAGTCCTGGTTTAGTCCTGGTTTAGTCCTGGTTTAGTCCTGCTTTAGTCCTGTTAGGTCCTGTTAGGTCCCGTTCGCTCTCTCTTCTGTGGTGTGTTGTGTGTGACTCAGTAAAACTCCTCCTCCTGAGGGTTTTAGCTCCGCCCCTGCCCCGTGGCCTGGTTCTGCGAGCGTGCACGTGTGTGTGAGAGCGTGCACGTGTGTGTGTGAGCGTGCACACCCCCCCCCACACACACACAAACACTCTGACACTGAGGCTGTGAGCTTAAGTCTGTGTGACACAAACAAACCCCTCCTCCTCCTGCTGCCCGAGCGTGCACGTGAGAGTGTGCACATGTGTGTGAGCGTGCACGTATGTGTGAGCGTGCACGTGGGTGTGCATGTGGCCTGAAGTGTTTGTGGATGTGAGCTATAATAGATCTCTTTCTGCGTGATTTCATCTGAGTCTGAGCCACTGTGACAGTCCTGGTTTGGTCCTGGTTTGGTCCAGCTTTAGTCCTGGTTTAGTCCTGCTTTAGTCCTGGTTTAGTCCTGGTTCAGATCTCCATAGTTCAGGCTCATAATGGACTAAATCTGGACTAAGCCGAGTCTAAAACAAGAGTAGATCTTGGACAGGAGAGAATGTTGATTAAAAAGACAATATTATGAAAAGTTCTGTTTCTAAATGAAACGTCTCAGTGGTTTGAGTTTGTTCTGTTTGTAAAATCTCATCTTTGTCATATTTATGCTGTTGGTGGAAAGTATTTCATTGGTTTGGTTTCTTGTCTCCATCTGTGCGCCCCCGACCCTGCGTGTGTTTAATGTTTGTGTGTTTATTATGTGTGTGTGCGTGCTTGTGCGCTGAAGCGTGTGCACATACGTGTGTGTTTAATGTGTGTGTGTTGTATGTGCACATACGTGTGCGCTGAAGCGTATGTTCACCGGAGCATGTAACCTCACGTGGCCCGGACCATGTGACCTCAGGACCATGTGACTTCAGGACCATGTGACTTCAGGACCATGTGACCATGTGAAATATTGAACAAGATCCACAGCTGCAGATCAGAGACTTTCTGCTGCTCCAGATTCATGATATTTATGTTTGTTCAGTGTAATAACTAAAGTAAATACAAATATTCAGTAATCATAAGTGAAATGTTTCAACACGGATTTAATAAATCTTATATTGTACATTAAATTATTTAAGCATTAAGTGGAAAATGTAGTTCCAGAAGTAGAAATCTTTTTTAATGTTTTTCAGAGGAATTAGTCTTTTTGTTTTTGTCTTTAAGCGACATGACGATGATGATGAAGATTATGATGATTATGATGATGATGATGATGGAACCCTGAAACCTTGAATCGGCACGGTGGCTGAGCGGTTAGCGCTCTTGCCTCACAGCAAGAAGGTCGCAGGTTCGATTCCCGCACGGGCCGGGCCTTTCTGTGTGGAGTTTGCATGTTTCTCCCCGTGTCTGGGTGAGTTTCCTCCGGGCACTCCGGTTTCCCCACCAACCAATAACATGCATGTTAGGGTAATATCCTCCAGCTACAGTCGTCCTGACCAAACCTAAAGAACATCTGGAGATGGGTCCCAGAGCTCTGCAGCGATCACTGCTCCTGAGGCTTTGAAGGATCCAGGGTCAAATGCAGAGGACACATTTCCCTACGGCAGGGCTATTCAAATAGCGGCCCGTGGGCGATGTGGCCCACCTTGGTAAAATGGGCCATGGACTGGGCCACATTGTAAAGAAGCCAGGGAAACACTCTGTATCTGATTTACAGGTAACAGTGGTGGATACAGCAACATTATGCTTTGAAATAAAGACTGGCCCATCATAGTAAAGAGGGCCAGGGACTGGGCCACATTTCTACTGCTACTTTTAAATCAACTTCATCAGCTAAAATTCCACTGATATTTGTTTAGTTCACTTTTGTTCTGGTTCATAAATTGTTCTCTAGTCTTGTCTCTAGTCTAGTCCCTGAAGTAGTAAATATGTAGATCTAGAGTCATAGAGTTGGATTAACTCTAGGTTTAGTCTAGTCCTTTATCTGTTGTTCTGGTTTGCTCAGGTTAGTTTTCATTTATCTCTGCTAGTGTAAGCCTGTTAAATGACAGAGCAATTTAGACTGATTTTCAGTTTACTAAACATCAGTTCTTGGTGCAGTTTTGTTATTCGACCCATAGACCATAGTCCTCTGTCCTCTGTAAAATATAATTGAATAGTCCTGCTGTAGAGCAATAAAAACAGACGCAGCATTAGTTATTATCACTATAGAAACAACTCTGGTCTTGGGCACAATCTTGCGTCAAAAACTGCGATGTATTGTGCAACTGCCCGGCCCACAAGCCGTGGTCCTCGATAAAATCCAGCCCTCTGAAAAATAAAGTTGAATAGCCCTGCCCTACGGGGACAATAAAGTGTACCTTAACCTTAACCTTAACCTTAAACTTAACCTTAAACTTAAACTTAAACTTAAACTCAACCTTATCCTTAACCTTAACCTTAACCTTAACCTTAAACTTAACCTTAAACTTAAACTTAAACTTAAACTTAACCTTAAACTTAACCTTAAACTTAAACTTAAACTTAAACTTAACCTTAAACTTAACCTTAACTTAAACTTAAACTTAAACTTAAACTTAAACTTAAACTTAAACTTAAACTCAACCTTATCCTGAACTCTGAACCTTGTTGTTTCCTTATATTCAGCCTCACTTCCTCAGCAGCGAGTGGCAGATTTATTCAGCTGATTGTATTTCTCATGAAGGCACAGCTCTTGTGTTTGAGTTAAAGTTCATATCAGAGGAAATCGTCTGTCGCAGGTGAATCTGGTGTGTCCGACCTCGCACACTGCACGCCAAAGCGTTGCTCCACCGCGCACACCGCTTACGGCGCACACTCCGCACACACCGCACACTCCGCACACTCCGCACACACCGCACACTCCGCACACACCACACACTCCGCACACACCGCACACTCCGCACACTCCACACACTCAGCACACTCCACAAACGGCGCACACTCCGAGGTCAACCCAAAACACGCTTCAAACGTGTTGCCCCGCTCCAGAGACCAGAGACGGGTCCGAATGTCCATCTAAAAACTACTGACCCCCCCCCCCCACACACACACACACATACTGACCCCCCCCCCACACACACACACATACTGACCCCCCCCCAGAGCCGCTTTAGTCCGCGCTCAGTCCTGGTCTAATGTGAGAGCTGAGATTAGATTTAGTCCCTGATCCGAGTCAAACTGGATTATCCTGGATCAGAGCTGTTTAATGGGATCAAAGGTTTTCATCGGCGCCGACGAGTCTCAGACCAGAACTAGACCAGGATCAGACCAGAACTGAACCAGGATCAGAGCAGAACTCAACCAGGATCAGGCCAGAACTGAACCAGGATCAGACCAGAACTCAACCAGGATCAGACCAGAACTGGACCAGGATCAGAGAGAGAGAGTGAGAAAGAGAGAGAGAGTTAGAGAGAGAGAGAGAGAGGAGAAAGAGAGTGAGAGAGAGAGTGAGAGAGAGAGAGAGAGAGAGTTAGAGAGAGGGAGAGAGAGAGAGAGAGAGGAGAGAGAGAGGAGAAAGAGAGAGAGAGGAGAGAGAGAGAAGAGAGAGAGGTGGGGGTGCTTGAGCTGATGACATCATTCTCCTGCCAGTGAGCTCTGATGAGCACTAGAGAGCCTGTTTCCATGGTAACCAGCTCCATGTTGTGGTGTAAACTCCTGCAGATCCGAGACGAACCGAGCTGGACGTTTCAGTGACAGTTTTCCTTTTAAAACCCGTGTTATTTGTGCGTTTTCTCTGAAGCTGCTGTTTTACACCACAAACCCACAGCTTCAGGACTCTGCTTCTGCTCCACTCACAAGATGTCCGCCGCGGCTGCCATGGCAACAGCAGCCGCCTCTCCCTCTAGTGTTCGGGCCAATCACTGGGCAGGGCCGTGGGCGATGATGTCATGTTGCCGTGGAAACAGCCTTCATCCAGATTTACACCGATTCACACCAGAGCGAAGGAGGACCCAGCTGAAGGAGAGGAGACGAGGAGACAAGGAGAGAGGAGACAAGGAGACAGGAGACAAGGAGACGAGGAGACAAGGAGAGAGGAGACAAGGAGACAGGAGACAAGGAGACGAGGAGACGAGGAGAGAACGAGGAGACAGGAGACAAGGAAACGAGAGAGGAAACGAGGAGACAGGAGACGAGGAGACAGGAGAAAGGAGACAAGGAGACGAGGAGAGGAAACGAGGAGACAGGAGACAAGGAGACGAGGAGAGAGGAGACAAGGAGACAGGAGACAAGGAGACGAGGAGACGAGGAGAGAGGAGACAAGGAGACGAGGAGAGGAAACGAGGAGACAGGAGACAAGGAAACGAGGAGAGGAAACGAGGAGACAGGAGACGAGGAGACAGGAGACAAGGAGACAAGGAGACGAGGAGAGGAACCGAGGACCCAGCCGAAGGAGAGGAAACGAGGACACGAAGAGACAGGAGACAAGGAGACGAGGAGACAAGGAGACGAGGAGAGAGGAGACAAGGAGACAGGAGACGTGGAGATGAGGAGACGAGAATAAAAGAAAAGGAGCTGAGGACAAGCAATAATACGAGGAATAAAGAGAGGAGACGAGTGAAAGGACAAGGAGGAAAGGAGACGAGGACACACGTCGATACGAGGAGACGAGGAGATGAGGACAGAGGAGACAAGGACAGAGGAGACGAGGAGATGTGGTGAGACATGGCAGGAGCAGTGAGGACACAAGGACACAGTTACATAATAAGGAAAGGACACAAGGAAGCAGAGGAGGACTTTGTGTTTTACTAAAAGACATTTGGTCTGCAGACTGAGGACAGTGTCTCCAGGACATGGACGAGGAGACGAGGACACTGAGCATGTGAGTAAAGGACACAAGAAAGAGACAAGAGACAGTTTTGGTCCAAATGTCCAACGTATCTAAATATTCAAACTGTTTTTCTTTTACAGGAACTGAAGGAACCAAAGACATGAGCTGAACCTGCCCCAGGTAAGACCCCCGTCCCCCAGGTTTATGTCCCTCACACATGTCCTGTTTGTCCCTCACACACATGTCCCTTTTTGTCCCTCACACACGTCTCTGTTTGTCCCTCACACATGTCCCGTTTGTCCCTCACACACATGTCCTGTTTGTCCCTCACACACATGTCCCTGTTTGTCCCTCACACACATGTCCCTGTTTGTCCCTCACACACATGTCCCTGTTTGTCCCTCACACACATGTCCCTGTTTGTCCCTCACACATGTCCCTGTTTGTCCCTCACACACATGTCCCTGTTTGTCCCTCACACACAGGTCCCTGTTTGTCTCTCACACACATGTCCCTGTTTGTCCCTCACACATGTCCCTGTTTGTCCCTCACACATGTCCCTGTTTGTCCCTCACACATGTCCCTGTTTGTCCCTCACACACATGTCCTGTTTGTCCCTCACACACGTCTCTTTTTGTCCCTCACACACATGTCCCTGTTTGTCTCTCACACATCAAATCAAATCAAATCAAACTTTATTTATAAAGCGCTTTTCATACAAACCATGTAACACAAAGTGCTTTACAGTGCATTAAAAACAACTTCACATGCCCCCCACCCCCCATTTCAGTCAATCCCCATATTACAAGCTCATACCCCACCCTCATCCCCCGCACACAAAAACACACCCCCACCCTCACACACACGGACACGCACACACTAAAATACATTTTGCTAAGTTTGGCTACATACATTGGGCTGGGTACAGATGGACCAAAGGCAGCATCATCAGAGGAGCTGTCTGCACCAGGAGCAGAGTCACCTGCAGCCACAGGACACCAGCCCAGGGCCCAGAGAGGAGATGAGGTCAGGACCAAACCTCCAGGGCCCATGAGCCAGAGCCCAGCAGCCACAGCCGACCACAGCTCCTGGTGCAGAGGCTCCTCAGAGGAAACACTGGAGAACCTAAAAGTGATGAGAAAATTCAAAAAAGTTAAAGTTAAATAAGCAAACTAAGAACTAAAAATAATTCAGTCAGATGAAACTAATAATAAATAAAGAAATAACTAAATAAATATAATAAATAAATAATTACATGTAAAACAATACAAATACAATGGTCCCTGTTTGTCTCACACAGACCCAGGATGGACGCCCGCTCTCACTCGCTCCTGGAGGACTTTCTGCGGTTCGTGGAGGACGTTGGACTCAGGACGTACGATGAGTTGGTGATTCAGAACGCGTCGACATTTCCAGAGAGAGCGACCGAGTCCGAGTCCAGAAGAACCAGGTCCTTCTGCAAGACCGAAGACGCCCCCTGCAGGCCGCCAGAGAGCAGGCGCACCACATGCACAGGTACGGAGCGCCCGAACCCGAACCCTGACGTCAGGGACAGAGTGACAGGGACAGAATGATGTCATAGCAAGGGCCTCACTTTGGTTTCACCTTTGGGGGGGCAGTCATGGAGCAAATGCTTAAACGTTCATTTAACCAGACTAAGTGTGTTCTAACAGCAAGCCTAACACCGCCTACGTCCCGCAGCAGCCTAAACTGCCGTACGTCCCCAGCGCCTCACCCCGTACGTCCCGCAGCAGCCTGATACCTGCCTACGTCCCGCCAGCCTAACCTGCCGTACGCCGCAGCAACCTATACTGCCGTACGTCCGCAGCAGCCTATACCTGCCGTACGTCCCGCAGCAGCCTGATACCTGCCGTACGTCCGCAGCACCTGATACCTGCCGTACTCCCGCAGCAGCCTAATACCTGCCCGTATATCCCGTCCCGCCAGCCATACCTGCCGTACTCCCGCAAGCCCTAATACTGCCGTACGTCCCCCGCTAACCTCCCGCCAGCAGCCTAATACCTGCCATCCAGCCTGATCCCGCCGACGTCCCGCAGCAGCCCCCCCCCCCTATCCTGCCTACGTCCCGCAGCAGCCTATACCCGTACGTCCCGCCCATGCAGCAGCAGCCTAATACCTGCCGTACGTCCCGCAGCGCCCCCCCCAGCAGCCTGATACCTGCCGTACGTCCCGCAGCAGCCTGATACCTGCCGTACGTCCGAGCAGCCTATACCTGCCGTACGTCCCGCAGCAGCCTATACCTGCCTCGCCCCCCCCCCCTCCCGCAGCACCTAACCTACGTCCCGGCCCTGATCCGTCGCAGCATATACCTGCCGTACGTCCCGCAGCAGCCTGAATTACCTGCCGTACGTCCCGCAGCAGCCTGATACCTGCCGTACGTCCCGCAGCAGCCTAATACCTGCCGTACGTCCCGCGCACAGCCTAAATACCTGCCGTACGTCCCGCAGCGCCTGATACCGCCGTACGTCCGCAGCAGCCTTACCTGCCGTACTCCGCAGCAGCTGATACCTGCCGTACGTCCGCAGCACCTATACCGCGTACGTCCCGCAGCGCCTAAACCTGCCGTACGTCCCGCAGCAGCCTGATACCCGCCGTACGTCCCCGCGCAGCCTATACCTGCCGTACGTCCCGCAGCAGCCTATACCTGCCGTACGTCCGCAGCAGCCTGATACCGCCGTACGTCCCCGCCAGCGCCAAGCCCTGATACCTGCCGTACGTCCCGCAGCAGCCTAGTACCCGCCGTACGTCCCGCAGCAGCCTAATACCTGCCTAATCACGTGACCGCTCACCTCTGACCTCTCTGACCTCTCTGGTGTGAGGTAGAAGCATCTGATTGGTTCATTTTTCTGCTCTTTTAACACAAAACAAGTACATTTATGAGAACTTTAGCTCTGAAAATCTACAGTTGCGTAAATCCAGAGGGTTGTGGTGATGTTATGGTAAGAGTCAGGTTAGAAACAGTAAAGATATTAACATAATCGTATATTAGAACGACAAACTGAAGAGGTGGAGCTCATTTGCATATCCAAGGACATGCTACTGTTTGTTACAGATCTTTTCATTTTTGAATAAAAACTTGATATGGTTATTGATTTTAGCTTGCTCTCTTATAACAGTCAAACCAGCGTTTTCTGTCACTGAACTCACTCCAGCCACACTAATCAAATCAAATCAATTTATTTTTGTATAGCCCAAAATCACAACAACAGTCATCTCTGAGGACTTCCCAAGATTATTAATTTTAGCAAATATGAATAATAGGAAAAATAAAACAATACATATTCAATGAAACATTTGATCAGGCATGTCAAAGCAGATTAATAGTAGAGCAGATGAATGATTGTCCAGAGCATCCCCTGTCCTTAGACCCTCCTTCTGTCCTTAGACCCTCCTTCTGTCCTTAGACCCTCCTTCTGTCCTTAGTCTCTCCTTCTGTCCTTAGACCCTCCTTCTGTCCTTAGTCTCTCCTTCTGTCCTTAGACCCTCCTTCTGTCCTTAGTCTCTCCTTCTGTCCTTAGACCCTCCTTCTGTCCTTAGACCCTCCTTCTGTCCTTAGACCCTCCTTCTGTCCTTAGACCCTCCTTCTCGACAGGAAAAACTAAAAAAACCCTTAGGGAAAAAGAGAAACGAGGAGGAGAACCACAGTGAAGAAGGGATCCACTCCCATGGACGGACAGGCTGTAGATGTAACTAAGACTCAATTTATAGAGTTCCTCGACATGGGCGCTCCCAGGCCTGACTGTGGACGGGTGCAGGGACATCAATATTAATAAAGTTACCCAGTGAAATATAAAATGAAACAACACAGTTATATGGTTGAAATATTGAGTCGGTTAGAATCAGCGTGTCCAAATATTAGGGGGTCATGACCCCCCTAACCCCCCTGTAAATTACGCCCGTGTGTCATAGTGACGTCATGGTGATATAGACTATTCATTTACTTTTTAACCCTTGTGTCCCGTTGAGGAGTTTTTTCATTTTTAAACTGTCACCAATGTTACAGTTTTGTATTTCAGTGATTTCTTTTTACAAACTTTAGATCGAGTCAGATTTAAAAAAAATCTACTCAGCCCAGAGTCGTGTCATTTACAAATGTGCTGTCCTTATTTTCTACTTTGCTCCACCTTTTTGTCGCCTGTAAAAATAGAGATGAAATATTTCTTAAACTGCTCTTGGTTTGATTCTTTGTCCAGACTTCTAAAAGCAGACGATCAGAGGTGAAAATGTGAATCTAAAGTGGATTGTTTGGATTTGTTCTTCCAGCCTTGGACACAAACTCTTGATGATTTTGTAGTTTTTGTGCAGAAGCAGTTTGTAGTTTTGTCTCTTGTTCTGTTGGAGACATTTTGTCCCAGTGACTTCCATTAGAACAGGTTTGTTCTGATCAGACGAGGTCGAAGGTCGTTTAAACAGAGCATAACTCTAACTGGGGAAAGACTTGGCTCAAAGCATCTGTGTGAAGTTTGAGGGTCCTTTCGTCCCGGAAGACCCGATCCGTCCGGAAGTTCCCTTTTCTTAAATAAAACAGAAATGAAGGGCTATTTTTGTTGTTCTTGT
Organism: Mugilogobius chulae; assembly: GCA_038363315.1. NCBI lineage: Eukaryota > Metazoa > Chordata > Actinopteri > Gobiiformes > Gobiidae > Mugilogobius > Mugilogobius chulae. Next base: position 733,004 of record JBBPFD010000690.1, read on the forward strand.
TAAACACATAAAACTATCGTCGTCCATAAGCTCTATATTCTTTACCCACAGCCGTTATTTGAGCAGTTTATCTAGTGTAATACAAGAGTTTGATCTTTCCGTTCAACCCACACGTGACCTTACGAGCCTTCAAATCAAATCAAATCAAATCAAATCAAATCAATTTATTTTTGTATAGCCCAAATCACAACAACAGTCGTCTCTGAGGACTTCCCAAGATTATTAGTTTTAGCAAATATGAATAATAGGAAATCAAAATAAAACAATAATATTCAATGAAACATTTGATCAAGCATGTCAAAGCAGATTATTAGTAGAGCAGATGAATGATTGTCCAGAACATCCCCTGAAAAAAAATATAATTTTTGGCGATTTCTTAAACAATACTTTCCGTTATTTGTTCATAAACAGTTAAATAATTCTCGAATAATGACTGTACTTTAGATTAAAAACAAGCTTTTTACATTATTATTTTCAATGTGTGCATGTTCTAATCACACTTCAGGACAGATCGGGTTTGACGGGACGAAAGGGGACGTGACTTGTGCTGTGACCTCTAACCTCTGACCTGTGCTGTGACCTGTGCTGTAACCTGTGACCTCTGACCTCCAGGCTGGGCTTCATGACGATGCCCTTTCCCCAGGATCGAGTCCGTCTCTGGGCTTCAGCGTTCGCTCACAGTCCCTTCACTCGGTCCAGGACGAACCCGACCAAAGCCATTGGGACCCGGACGACCCGACCAATCAGAGTCACTGGGACCCGGACGACCCGACCAATCAGAGCGCCAGAAAACAGCCGCCGCCCAAACCTCGACGAGACCCGGCGACCAAACTGAGCAGCTCCGAAATGGACGTCCTCACTGAAGGTTTGGCCCTCAGCTTTTATCATGAGGCAGGTCCCTGAGGTCCCTGAGGTCCCTGAGATCTCTGGGGTCTCTGAGTCTCTGAGGTCTCTGAGGTCTCTGAGGTCCCTGAGGTCCCTGAGATCTCTGGGGTCTCTGAGGTCTCTGAGGTCTCTAAGGTCCAGATCTCAGGTCCCTCAGGTCAAAATTAAGTTAATGAAGAAGCCTCGATGATCGATTGTTGTTCCAGAGGAAAATAAAACATTGTCATTGTTCCTTTTTTAGTCAAATACATTTGGATCTGTGTATTTTCCAAACTCCTGAACAGATTTTATAATCGTGTCTTTGGTCTCTCGCAGAAGTATATAAAGAATAATAAATGTGTCAAATTAGAATATAAAGGTTAGAGGTTAGAGTCACTTTGTGAGTCAAACGTCTGTGGGATGCAGGATTACATTTCATCTTTAGCTTCTTTATTTTATATAATTTTATTAAATGATGCTTTATATAAAACATGTCAGAATGTCTTTTCTTTCTCACATTTGTTGAACAAACAAAAGTGAAGTTTTGTTTTTGTTTTAGGTCTGATCGTAGAGAAACTTCCTCCTCCCAAACCTCGGAGAAACCCCTGCACGCAGCTCAGCTCCTGCCTTGACCAATCACAGAGCCGTAACCACAGCGACAGGAGGCCTCTGGACCAATCACACTCTGGCGGCGAGGACGAGCCGGTCTACATCGAAATGGGTCCACGTCAGGACTCGGACCAGACCCAGGATCAGGACGAGGGCGTTTATGAAGAGATGAGTTTCTCTGAGTCCGAACCCAAACCTCGAGTGGTTCCAACGCCTTTTCCAAACTTACTGAGCCACAAAGCGCCTCTACTCACCCTCCCACAGAACCTCCAGACCTCAGACCGGCCCTCAGACCGGCCCTCAGACCGGACCTCCCCGCAGACCTCTGACGAGTCGCCCCTCACGCCGCTGGAGACCGCCCTGGGACACTTCTTCCAGCAGGACTTCAGGCCCAAAGCTCAGAAAAACCCTGGATCCAAAGTGCGCAGAACCTCAGACCCGGTGCAGGAGCAGGACCGGGTCCTGTTCAGACCGGACCGCAGATCCGAGTGGAGCCAGAGCGTGGACCAGATCCACCCTGAACCTGACCGAGACCCCAGGACCGCTGCGGACTTCAGGCAGCGCAGACTGGACTCAGAACCGGACCTGAGACCGGCCCAGCGCCAGTACTACAGTCTGCGCAGAGACCCGACGGGCCGAGATCACACACGGGACCACACACGAGACCACACACGGGACCACACACGAGACCACACACGGGACCACACACGGGACCACACACGGGACAACACACGGGACCAGGGAGCCCCGCGGAAGGGCATCCGGGTCGAACAGAGGCGAGAGCGCAGCCTAGAGAGTCTGGAGCAAGTTCTGGACCAGAACCAGGACTCGGACATGACTGTGACCTCATCAGGCCGCGCCTCGGCTCCGCCCCTCACCTCACGCTCAGGCCCCTCCCCCATCCCTCACAGCTACCGACGCAGCCAATCAGCATGCCCCTCGCCCGTGAAGCGCCCGCCACCTTATGATGTCATCATGATGTCAGCTGTGATGTCACACACAGGTCACGTGACCCAACGGGTAACCGAGGTAACTGTCCCTGACACGTGACTTTATAGTGACTCTAACCTGAGGTAACTGTCCCTGACACGTGACTTTATAGTGACTGACTCTAACCCGAGGTAACTGTCCCTGACACGTGACTTTATAGTGACTGACCCGAGGTAACTGTCCCTGACACGTGACTTTATAGTGACTGACTCTAACCCGAGGTAACTGTCCCTGACACGTGACTTTATAGTGACTGACTCTAACCCGAGGTAACTGTCCCTGACACGTGACTTTATAGTGACTGACTCAACCCGAGGTAACTGTCCCTGACACGTGACTTTATAGTGACTCTAACCCGAGGTAACTGTCCCTGACACGTGACTTTATAGTGACTGACCCCGAGGTAACTGTCCCTGACACGTGACTTTATAGTGACTGACTCTAACTCGAGGTAACTGTCCCTGACACGTGACTTTATAGTGACTGACCCGAGGTAACTGTCCCTGACACGTGACTTTATAGTGACCCTAACCCGAGGTAACTGTCCCTGACACGTGACTTTATAGTGACTCTAACCCGAGGTAAGCCCTGACCGACTTATGTGACTACCAGGTAACTGTCCCTGACACGTGACTTTATAGTGACTGACCCGAGGTAACTGTCCCTGACACGTGACTTTATAGTGACGTCTAACCCGAGGTAACTGTCCCTGACACGTGACTTTATAGTGACTGACTCTAACCCGAGGTAACTGTCCTGACACGTGACTTTATAGTGACTCTAACCCGAGGTAACTGTCCCTGACACGTGACTTTATAGTGACTGACTCTCCCAGTACTTCCTAACACAAGACCCAACCGAGTAACTGTCCCTGACACGTGACTTTATAGTGACTGACCCGAGGTAACCCCCACACAATGCTCCCGGAACTTCCTGACACGTGACTTTATAGTGACTGACCTAACCGAGGTAACTGTCCCTGACACGTGACTTTATAGTGACTGACTCTAACCCGAGGTAACTGTCCCTGACACGTGACTTTATAGTGACTGACTCTAACCGAGGTAACTGTCCCTGACACGTGACTTTATAGTGACTGACCCGAGGTAAACTGTCCCTGACACGTGACTTTATAGTGACCTAACCCGAGGTAACTGTCCCTGACACGTGACTTTATAGTGACTGACTCTAACCCGAGGTAACTGTCCCTGACACGTGACTTTATAGTGACCTAACCCGAGGTAACTGTCCCTGACACGTGACTTTATAGTGACTCTAACCCGAGGTAACTGTCCCTGACACGTGACTTTATAGTGACTGAACCCGAGGTAACTGTCCCTGACACGTGACTTTATAGTGACTGACTAACCGAGTAACTGTCCCTGACACGTGACTTTATAGTGACTGACTCTAACTCCGAGGTAACTGTCCCTGACACGTGACTTTATAGTGACTACTCTAACCCGAGGTAACTGTCCCTGACACGTGACTTTATAGTGGACCTCTAACCCGAGGTAACTGTCCCTGACACGTGACTTTATAGTGACTGAGGTAACTGTCCCTGACACGTGACTTTATAGTGTCCTGACCGTGTCCCGAGGTAACTGTCCCTGACACGTGACTTCTAACCCGAGTTGAACTGTCTCCGAGGTAACCCTGACTTTATAGTGACTCTAACAACTGTCCCTGACACGGACTTTATAGTGACTGACCAGGAAAAGCCGGTGAACTAACTAAACCCTAAAACAGATGTTTCCTTGTCACTAATCTGCCAGTCCTTAGCTCATGTTTGTTGAACATCAGAGGCCACACTTCTTAGTTAAAGTCCAAACTTTAAAGTTCACATTTAAAAAAGTGCTCAGCGTTTGAGAGAAAAGCAGAATAATACTGTGTTCAGGTGCAAAAACATAAAGTTAAAACATACTAATATTTTGTCTGTTTTTCCCTCCAGAGTCGAGCTCCATGGCGAGACCGGGTCAGAACCAGGTCCTGGACGAGTCTCAGGTACGAGCTTCACACTTTCACAGAAACACTGACGTTACATTTGTCTTAAACTGAAAATAAAACATTTAAACAGAATAAACACATCTGCATAGACACAACCCACCTTTGACCCAGTTTGACCCAGTTTGACCCAGTTTAACCCAGTTTGACCCAGGCTGGCTCACTTAACCTTTGACCCTGTTGTGTGTCAAACAGAATTCCAGGCAGAACCGGATTCTGGACCAATGACTGAGGCTCGTCTGTGTGTGTCAATGTTCTGGTGATTTCAGTGTGATCTTAACTAATCATAACTAATCTGAGCTAATCTGAACTAATCTAAACTAATCTAAACTAATCTGAACTAACTCTGACTCACATCCGCCTCAAAGCTGAACAATGAGCTGAGCTAACCATAGAGCTAACCATAGAGCTAACCATAGAGCTAACCATAGAGCTAACCTGGAGCTAACAGTAGAGCTAACCTGGAGCTAACAGTAGAGCTATACCTGCGCTAACTAAATAGAGCTAAAGCTGTTGTGGTTATTGTTGGTCTGAGTGAGGCGGACTAACTCTGACTCTGAACAAGACCAAAGTAAACTCAGACTAAGATCAAACTCTTTACTAATTCCTAACTCCTAACTCCTAACTCCTAATCTCTCCTAATCTATCTCCTAACTCCTATGAAAGTATCATTTCAATAAATCAATAAATTAAAGACAAACGAAGCAAAACTGATATTGCTCTTGTATATTTATTTATTCTTTTTGGTTCAGTTTGTCACTGCAGCTCTTTGTACAAACATACAACACAAACATACAATACAACTGCAAGTGCTTTATTTTCTCTGTTAATTCTACTGAAAATCTATTAAAACATTGAATATGCCACGATTTGACTTCAGTCTAGAGCAGTGGTTCTTCAGATGAAATTATCTCAGTAACATAAGACTGAAGACATTTTGTCACTTGGCAGCAGCCTGTGTTTTGTGTAGCATTAGCATTAGCACTAGCATAGCATTAGCACTAGCACTAGCCTGTTATTGTGCTGTCTGGGCAGAACCGCTGCACTAGAGCTGCGTCCACAGTGTAAAGTGTTTAGTGTAAGTCCTGCTGCAGACTCTTGTTTCCACAGATCTGTGCTGGTTAC
>JBBPFD010000691.1:0-224212 GCA_038363315.1 Mugilogobius chulae
TTCATAAGGCACTAACATGTTGTACTTTGGTGCTAGTACATGAAAGACCTAATAACATGAGCAGAGCTGTTTTAAAGTCTGTTTTCTGAGCCACTGAAGCCAGTGCAAACACCTAAGCACAGGACTAATGTGATGGTACTTCCTGGTTCTGGTCAAGACTAATGTGATGGTACTTCCTGGTTCTGGTCAGGACTAATGCGATGGTACTTCCTGGTTCTGGTCAGGACTAGTGTGATGGTACTTCCTGGTTCTGATCAGGACTAGTGTGATGGTACTTCTTGGTTCTGGTCAGGACTAATGTGATGGTACTTCCTGGTTCTGGTCAGGACTAGTGTGATGGTACTTCCTGGTTCTGATCAGGACTAGTGTGATGGTACTTCCTGGTTCTGGTCAGGACTAGTGTGATGGTACTTCCTGGTTCTGGTCAGGACTAATGTGATGGTACTTCCTGGTTCTGGTCAGGACTAGTGTGATGATACTTCCTGGTTCTGGTCAGGACTAATGTGATGGTACTTCCTGGTTCTGATCAGGACTAATGTGATGGTACTTCCTGGTTCTGATCAGGACTAATGTGATGGTACTTCCTGGTTCTGGTCAGGACTCGAGCAGCATTGTTCTGGATGTACTGCAGCTGTTTTACAGCTCGTTTGGATAGGCTGGTGAGCAGGTCGTTACAATAGTCTAACCTACTGGAGACAAATGCATGGATAAGTCTCTCCAGGTCAGGCTTTGACACTAAACCTTTGATTTTGTTTTTTAGATGGTAAAAAGCTGCTGATATTATTGGCTTGATGTCAGGGCTGGACTGGGATTAAAATTCGGCCATGGAATTTTTGCACCATTATATACACTATATTATATATATATACACAGTATATTCGCAGCACATTTACACAGCAACTACAGTTTGGTGTACAGGTTTCACATACATTCATTTTCTACCACTTGTTCAGATTGAGGTAGCGGGTGACTATAGGGCATATCGCAGTGGCTTTGGGCCTTAGGCGGGGATTCACGGTGACACATGCTTAGGAAATACTGGTAAACTAAAAACACAAAACGTCGAGTATTGGCTTTTTCTCGTCAGATCAGTTTCTGTTTGATTTTTCTCCACAAAATGATTATAAGCGCGGGACATTTATTTACATACATGTGTTAAATACGTAGTCATGTATATTCAAATTCAAATGCACAAATGCAAATTCAGCTAAATTGAAAGACACCAACACAAATCTAAAATCATGTCCAAAAAAACCCACAAAGTTAAATTCTTACATTTAAAGCTGTGATTGTGTAGTTTACTCACATAAATGTAAGAGTCAAATGTTTCACACGTCTGTCATCAAGTCATCTTTGCAAATATGATAATAATAATAATAATGATGTTAAATATTATTCATTTTCAATACAAGATACAACAGAATTGTCTGACAAATATCTTGTTTTTGAGTAAACTTGACTTCACTAAGAATCATGTAGCATTATTTTTCCTACAAAAACCTGTTTAATTTGGCGTTTGTTGGAGCTACTTTGTGCAGAAATATAAAAATAGAAGAAAACAGTAACAATAACATCAAATCTACAAAACGTTGCAGACCATTGACACATTAGTTAATGATTTGTATCTGAGCCTCAGAGTGTTATCAAACCGTTTCAAAGGTCAAAAAATAACATCTGAAACTGTACAATGTCAGTAATAGACTTGTGTCTGTGAAGAGTGAGGATAATTCAAAAGACAGACTATTCCACACATCCAGATGCTTCTAAAAGAAAACTAAGAATTTGAAAAGGATAAAGAGCCACAGTAACTCTATAAACTGCAGACAGTTTAAACTCTAATAAAACTTGTTTTTGTATTTATAGAGCAGCTGCTGTTTCCTGCTCAGATCAGCACAAACCTGTTTGTTCAGTCTGGCTCCTCCCACAGCTCTCTCTCACTCTTAACTTTCATTTCTGTCAAAGTGAATCTCGGAGTGGCTCTGATCAGGAGAGATGGCACAGAAAGCACTGGACCTTGAAGCATTTTCCTGTCCCGTGTGTTTGGATCTGCTGAAGGATCCAGTGACTATTCCCTGTGGACACAACTACTGCAGGAAGTGTGTCCAACAGCACTGGGACCAAGAGGAGCAGAAGCAGATCTACAGCTGTCCCGAGTGTCGTCAGAGCTTCAGTCCCAGACCTGTCCTGATCAAAAACATCCTTGTAGCAGGTGTAGTAGAACAGCTGAAGAAGACTGAGCTCACAGTGGCCCCTGCTGACCGCTGCTATGCTGGACCTCAGGATGTGTCCTGTGATGTTTGCACTGGGAGGAAGCTGAAAGCTGTTCAGTCCTGTCTTCAGTGTGTGGCTTCTTACTGTGAGAGCCACCTCCAGCCTCATTATGATGCTGCAGCATTTCAGAAACACCAGCTGGTGGCGCCGTCACACACACTCCAGGAAAACATCTGCTCTCAACACGATGAAGTGAAGAAGATGTTCTGTCGCACTGACCAGCAGAGCATCTGTTACCTCTGCTCTGTGGACCAGCACAAGGGCCACGACACAGTGACGTCTGCAGCAGAGAGAGCTCAGAGACAGGCAGAGCTGCCGACCAGGAGGGCCCTGCTGCTCCAGAGCCTCCAGGACAAAGAGACAGACCTGAAGAAGCTCCAACAGGAGGCCCAGGACATCAGCCGCTCTGCCCAGACAGCAGTGCAGCGCAGCAGGGACAGTTTCAGAGAGATGGCCCTTCTCCTGGAGAAAAGACGCTCTGAAGTGGAGCAGCAGATCCAGTCTGAAGAGAAAACCCAACTGAGTCAAGTCCAAGAGCTCCAGGACCGACTGCAGCAGGACGTGACTGAGCTGAAGAGGAGCCTCTCTGAGCTGGACACACTGACCCTCACTCCGGATCATAACCAGTTTCTACAGCTCTACGCTTCACTGTCCACAGACACACAGAGCACAAAGAGAGCCAGGATTCACACAGGGCCCCGGAGAAACTTTGAAGAAGTGACCAGAGCTGTGTCAGCGCTCAGGGACAAACTGCAGCTCAGTCTGAAGGAGAACCTGACCAACGTCTCACTGGCTTTGAACGATGTTTTACTGTCACCAGCTGAGCCCAGGTCCAGAGACGACTTCTTACAATATTATACACAAATCACTCTGGATCCAAACACAGCTAACACCAGACTGTCTCTGTCTGATGGAAACAGAAAAGCCACATTTATGAGTAAAGACCTGAAGTATCCTGATCACCCAGACAGATTCAGTGTCTTGTATCAGGTCCTGAGCAAGAGAGTCTGAGGGGTCGTTGTTATTGGGAGTGGAGTGGAGCGGGGAGTGGGTTCGTATTGCCGTTTCAGGCAAAGATATTTCGAGGAAAGGAGGTTTTGAAGGTACATTTGGAAGGAATGATAAATCTTGGGCCTTAGATTGTGAGAAAACCAGTATTCATTTTGGTTTAACTCAGTCGAGTCGAAGGTTTCAGGTCCGGTCTCGTCCAGAATCGGGGTTTACCTGGACCACACTGCAGGGGTTTTAGCCTTTTACAGTGTCTCTGGAAGCACCATGACACTCCTGCACAAAGAACAGACCACTTTCACTCAGCCTCTGTTTGCTGGAGTCTGGGTGTACGTTGGAGCCACTGCACATTTTCCTAAACTCAAATAACAACTTTGCTTTCTATAGTAACATTCCGGCAATTTTTTGCATCTAATTAAGCTAAACAAAAACTATTTAAATACAAAAATGTGTTGAATGTATGTATTGTTGTAATTTGTATTTCTGTTTATAACTCTTTGCTCTGTCTGAATGTAAAAAGTGATTTTCTTAAAATCTAGTAAATGTTTTTAAAAAGATTTGAGTCAATATTTAACGATTTTTCCAATCTGACACCTGGTGGAGAAATAACAATTGTCTTACAGTATATCACATGTTCTTCGTTGCAGATTTTCTGTGTTTTGTGTTAAATGGATCATGAAAAGTGTGATTAACAATGGTTTTACAAAAGTGAATGTAAGATTGTGTTTGAAACTTTAAAATCAGAAATAAACTTGTAAATCTATCTGTTTTACTTGACCTTTTTGTCACTATACCAGGATTAGTTTTTATTTGTCCTTCTGTTTTTTTGCAGTGTTGTAAAAAACAGCAGTAGTACAATACAAATGTGAGAAAAGTCACTTCAATTTTGCCTAATACAAAAGACACAAAACATCAACATAGACTTGGACTAAACAAAGTAAAGTCACAATGTCACATATCATTGATAGTTGCAACTGGAAAGGAAAGAAATAATTTGTTGCTTTTGTGAAAATACAATTACTAGGCAAAAAGGAGACAACACAAAACAGCTCTGCTTGTGTTTAAGTCTCTCTATGAACTTGCAGCAAAATACAGGTTAGCGCCTTATGATAATGTTTGAATCTCGATACACTTCTATTTTCTGTGCATATGACTAAAAAGATTATTTCCTTTTTTCTTTTAAAGTAAATTTTATGAGTTTTTTTTTTTTTAATAAGGTTGTTTTGTTTCGTAATTTTACTGGATCTTTGTGAGCACTTTGAATGCCTTGTGAATGAACTGTGGTATACAAATAGATTGCCTTGCCTACTTCCTGGTTCAAGTCAGGACAGGAGCAGCAGCTCGTTTGGATAGGCCGGTAATCAGGCCATTACAATAATCTAACCTACTGGAGACAAATGCATGAATAAGTCTCCCCAAGTCAGGCTTGACACTATACCTTTGTTTTTGGCAATGTTTTTTAGATGGTAGAAAGCTGGGGATGTTATTGACTTACTGTGGCTGTTAAAGTTCAAGTCTGTGTCCATTATTACCCCCAGATTTCTAACCTGATTTGAAAGTTTTAGAGACATAAGACTGAAGTTGACTGCTGACACTTACGCTTTGTTTCTGTGGGCCAAAAACGATAACTTCAGTCTTGTCTGAGTTTAGCTGGAGAAAGTTGTTTTGCATCCACACACTGATCTGTTGGATGCAGTGACAGAGTGAATCATCTGCTGTTAGTGACACATACACTAGATCTGAGTGTCGTCTGAATAGTTGTGATAGCTCACATTATTGTTGCATATTAACTGACCTACTGGCAGCATGTAAAGACTGAACAGAAGGGGTCCCAAGATTGACCCCTGATGAATACCACAGGTCAAGGCCCTGTGTTCTGACACCAATTCAGTTGCTAGAGTGAAATGAAATTGAACTGAGGCTTTCGGTGTGCCAGCTTGTGGTTTGTCATTTACACATGTTTTGTTTTTGTTTATTTGTTTGTTTTTGCTAATTATACTGTGCAATTTTAGTAAAGGAAATATGACATGTTGGAGCCCAAAATCTCACAAGAAAGCGTAGATTTACTACGACATTACACAACGTGTAAATTAGGTATGATTAGCACGAGTCCACAACGTTTTGCGTAATTATAGTACGCGTCACAGTCCCCATTCATTTCAATGGTGGTTGTTAAGACGTGTTCTTATTTAGGAATATTAAGGAAATCCTGATTCTAATCTTAACCTGCCCTTAGCCCCAGACCTAATCTTACCCATTTGAGTAACTTCATGCCTAAACTTACCCGTTTCGCCTGAAGAAAACGTCCCCACGTGGCTGCAACCAAAATTTGTACAATTTTAACGCTGTGAAATCTCGTGTCATTTTTACTCTTTTTCATATCGTGCTATATGAAAAAGCACGATATGGTTAGTACTTATGTTACTATTCTTAGTAACATAAGTACTAAGAATAGCTGTGAACTCATACGCTGTTTTTGTGTCGTGGTAAAAGTACGCCCTCTAGTGAGACTGTGTTGCATGTAGAGGTAATTCCAAAACTGTTGTAGCAACCGTATTGCAAACAAAGGTTTGATTTGACAAATTCTAATATCTCGAAACACTTTCATTTTTTTAATTGATTGTCTAAACTCCAAGAAATTCTGTTTTACATTTCAAATTACTTCTGATTATTTTCAACTTTTTTTTTGTCAGTTTCTTCATAAATTGCAACTTAACTGCTGCAAAACTATGATGAATATTTAAAGTACAATCTAAAGTTGTAGTAACAGTTCATTTTTAAACATTTGTCTCTGAATGGAAACTTGGATGAGTGACATTTGTTTGAGAGACGCCGGTGTAAAATGACCAGGTCTCACAGGCTCCGCGGCAGCTGTGGAGCAAACAGATGATTCTATTTATCCTTCTGAGTGAAGCAGGATGGAGTTTACTCACACACTTATCCTGAACAAGTGAAGGAGAGTGAGAGCTTCAGGGATTTAAACTGCACTAATGCTTGTGGACCTGTGTGTGAAGCAGGACTGACAGGAGATGTTCTTACACAATGTTGCAGATAGCACACATTTTGTCTGGTTTCTTACAAAAACTATAACTATCCAATCCAATCTCACGAAAATGTACATGTTTACAACGCAAATTTACCACACAATTTCTCCTTTTTTGCGTGTCTTTTGTCCTATTCGCATGCGGTGCAATATTTACCTTTGGACCTTACGTAAACTGAAATGCAAATTAATAGGACTTTTTGCTTGCACCTCACGTTCTGCCATTTTGTACGTCTGGGTGGCGAACCAACACATGGTCATGTCACGTGTCAGTCAAGAGCGTGCAGCGAGTGATCTAACTCTGAATATTCGTCACTCAAAAAGCTCTTTTAACAGCTATGACCCTTGAAACCAAATTTAAACACCAGCTAAGTTACAACAAAATATTTTTGCCAAGTTAGGGTTCAACCATGTCCATGTTTTCTTTGGCTCTCATGCTGGTTTTTATTGTCTTAAAAAAATAACAAATAGATATGTTATTATAAATATGAAGCCTGCTTATGCATTTTACTGGTCTGGATCTTGATTTTATTGTTTTATAAAATGGTGGCACAGTGATTCGCGCTCTGACCTCATAGCAAGAAGGTCCTGGTTTCAAATCCCAGTCAACCCGGGGCCTTTCTATGTGGAGTTTGCATTTTCTTCTCGTGTTTGCGTAGGTTTTCCTCTGGTGCTAAAAACATGTCCATTAAAGAAGACCTATAACGTAAAATCTACTTTTCTGAGATTTTAAGCATGTTATAACAGTTTATAACAGTGTTCTCTCATCATTACTTTACCCAAAGTTGTATTTGGATTGATTCATGCATGTTTGAGTAATCTTGTATTGTCCTGCAGCTGATGCTCCACAGCTCAGAAAACCTACCACCTATCCTCGCCCACTACAATAAGTCAAAATTAGGATTGCGAGTAAAACAAGTAAGGTTAAAAAAAATGTCATAGACACTTATCAACAACAAATATTGTCATTTTTTAATGTGTGACCTATAAAATGCTTTTTATATTGAAGATGTTATCAGTTCCAGTTTTGAACTGGAAGTCAATGGTCAGTTTCTATTTCTAAGCTGTTTTAGATCATTTTTGAGTTTTGCAATGAACGAAATGTGAAATATTGATCTACGTATGCCATAGTTCCTTCATAAATACACAAAAAATCACAATAGGTCTTTGATGCTTCCCACTGAGACTTTCCTGGTTTAATAAAGATCAACTAAAAATTTAAATTATTAGCAAAAGTTGGTCACATGTCATTTGGCTGTATGTTAAAGCCACCTAGAGGTGTAAAAATATATTGAGCTGATTGATTAGAAAATATAATATAACTGTGGCCTTGAGCTTTGAAAAATGGCAATGTATTTACCATAGCTCCGCCAAAAAAACAGTCAAGGAGCCACATTTGTGTTGAGATGGACTGAACTGAACAAACCATATCAAACCTCACTAACATGTAAACCAGAGGGCCAAGGTTAACATCTGTGTCTCTATAAAACTACACTACACAGTTTTATCTGAGAGTGGAAGATGTTCATGTGTAACCTGTATTTAAAAAGTATAATAAACAAACCTAACTCTCCCTCGACATGCTAACGCTGTAAGCACACAGTTGTAAAGATGATGATTTGAACCAGAAATGCCACATAAACAGCTAATGACATGTTTTTGACAAGAGAACTTTGCTGGAACAAAGTTAAAACTAGTTAAAAAAGTAAGACAATGCAGCTGCTTCTGCTGAAGGTTGCCACACTGATTATTAACTAACCTTGAAAACAGGACAAAAACACCATCTGATCTGATTATTTCCTCAATTACTCTTCCATCACCTCACTAACAAACCTTCTGCGTGACACTGAGGCTTCAGTCTCTGTCTCATTATCAAGAAACAAATCACAAAAACAGATTTCAAATACTTTTTTCTGACGCTGTAAACTCAGATGCTCACGTTTGTACAAATGATTGAGTCGAGTTTACTTAAAATGAACTCTAATGTTCAGTTCACTAAAAACAAGCAACCCTTACTTTCATCATTTGGATTAAAGTAAGTTTTATTCATTTTTTTCACTACTAGATGAGAAAAACTAAAAAAAATCAACATTCACTGTAAACACAGATGTGTCTAACAGCCAAAGTTAAGAGATCAGTGAAGATTAGCTTTTTTTTTTTTTGAGTTTCAAAACAGTCTCTCCCTCGTTTGTCCTTTAAAGGTTGTATGGAGGATTTTCAAAAATGGTGTGTTGTCAGTTTTAGTCAAAAACAGTTGCAAAGATTTGTAACAGCCTTGTACTTATGCTAAACAAAAAAAAAAAAATAATAAAACATATAAACTGTGGACATGATGAGGCCAGTAAAACACTGACCAATAGAAAACGAGGTACCTCGTTATCTATAAAACCTGTCAAGCAAACTCTCAGTGTTCCTAAGTAACTCATTGGCCCCGTAGCAGTGAAGGGCGTGGCCCTGGAGGGAAACACATGTGCATCGTTTGAAAAACAGCAAACATTGTTGGATTTGAGAAATCCTCCTGGCTTTAAAGGTTGTATAACCTTTAAAGCCAGCTGCAGTGCACACTAGAGGAGTTTAAGATCTTTTACGATTTTTAGACGCTTAAAAAAATGAACAGGCCACAGACATTAGGACATTTACAGGATTTTTAGTCTGACAGTGGCATCATGTGTCAGAAGAACAGAGACGACTTGTAGAGAGCAGCAGTGAAAGGAGAACAGTGCGAGATCGAGTGCAGTGTTTTCTTTCATGTGAGCGGTTATAAAAGTGAAACAATAACAGTGATGAAACGTCAGTGGATTAAAGCAGGTTTATACAAGTCACAGTAGAGCGGAGGAGCTGCTACACTCACACAGCATTGTGGCCGTCAAATGAAAAAGTTTCCACAAACTTCGCTTTGCACTTCATTTAAAGGGGACCTATTATGTAAAATCTACTTTTCTGAGTTTTTAACACTGTAATAACAGTGTTTGTCATCAGTTTACCCAAAGTTGTATTTGGATTAATTCCTGCATGTTTGAGTAATCTTGTATTGTTCTGTAGCTGATGCTTCAGTCACACATGGAGGTGGTTGGCTCCCTCATTATCATACAGGGAGGACCTTCACAGGAAACTAGAACAGTGGCTCCTTGTGATGATGTAGAAACCTGCACGAAAATACTCCCTTTAGTGTTCAAATTTGGGCTGTTATGGTTTTATTTTTTTCTTATGCAGTGCACCTTTAAAACATTTTAGGAGGACCTGGCATTTCTCTCACTACGCAGACTTACATCACCAAACTCTGCAACAACCTATTGTCGTAAAAAAAACCTATGTATCAGAACATGGTTTACCACATTTCTATTGAATTCGTAAACTATACTCTGATATTGTCATGGAGCTATCATTTTTCCCAGCACGGCTCTAATGTCGGGCTTACAGTAGTTTAATCTTTTGCTAAATTCATAAGTGCAAATGATCTGTTGTTGGCGGTGTGTTTTCGCTCCATATTTTGGGAGGTAATGAGAGAAATGTGTATCCAGCGCAGATCAAATAAAGAGACAGACGCGAGATTAAGACTTTGATTTCCTCCTTGTCATTTAGAAAACATTCATTACAGGATTTTTGGTGAAATACACAACACAGATGAATGAAGAGCGTGGAAATGACTGGAGTGTTTTATCGTCTTCCTTTCAGTTCGAACAAGTTGAGTAATAATTTCATCAACATCTGTGTTATTTCTCAGTAAAGAGCTTGTTTTATGGTTGAACGGTCTGATGATGATTTGCCAGATTTTGTATTTGATGGACAGAGGGAATTGTTTGAGTAGTTTTGCCCAAATACAAACGACATCTTCAGGTGGGATTTGAACTATAAACCAACATCACTGTCATTTCATAATAATGCACTTTTCTGATTTTTTTTATCCACATTCAATAGTGTCTCTCATCACTAGTTTATTCACAGTTGTTAGATGTATTCCTGCATGTTTAAGTAATCTTGTATTGTCCTGCAGCTGATAGTCCACTGCTCAAAAAATTCCAGTTTTCACCTACCACCTACTTTTCCTACACCCTTTGTCTGTATTTACTTGTTATATACAAAAAAGCCAAGTAAAACATGTTCAAAATAGTCATGTAGCCCATTTCCAACAACAAAACGGTCATTTTCTCTGCTGCAGTAAAATTTGAAAGTGAAAAGGCTGTTTTAGATCATGTCTTTCTTCCTAAATACAGAAAACTCACACAAGGTGTCATATTATGTCTTTTTCATTTCATGAAAGACCTTTTTGGGATTTCATTTTTAGGGATGTAATGCAGTCCATATCCGTTGATAAAACATTTTTGTATAACTTCCTTTACTTTCAGTGTTTTCCACAGAGCGGTTGCGTATTATGTGCCAGCTCGATCTCACAAGAAAGCGTACATATACCACGACATAACGCAACATGTAAATTGCGTATGATTAGTACGCGTCACAGTCCCCGTTCATTTCAATGGTGGTTGTTAAGAAGTGTTCTTATTCTTGAAAATGAACAAAATCACACATCTAATCTTAACCTACCCCAAGCCCCAACCCTAATCTTAACCTTTTTAGTAACTTTTTGCCTGAACTTAACCGTTTCACTTGAAGAAAACGTCTCCACGTGGCTTCAACCAAAACTCGTGGCATTTTTACGCGGTGAAATCTTGTGTCATTTTTATGCTTTTTCATATCGTGCTAAATGTACGGCGTAACATAAGTACGCAAAACAGGACTGATATCGTGCTAAAAATACGCTATTTGTGTGTAGTGCTAAATGTACGCCTTCTTGTGAGACTGTGTTGCATGTGCTGAGTTGCGGCTCATTCGTCCAGCTCAGATGAAGCTCTTGTGGTGCTGTGTCTGTCACTGTCTTTGATCCCTATTTGTTTATTTGTTATTTTATTTGGAATTCTCTGATGAAATCTCATGAAATGTGTGTCGATACGACAGCTTGTAAATGACTTTTCTTAACAACACATGTTCATTTTTGGTCCATGACACAGAATTGAGTCGATTAATAATAATATATTAATGTGTGTCATAAAAAAATAAATGCATTTACACTATTTACGTGACGTGGCACAAACATATACCAGGATAAGCACGATTTCACACCTTTTAGCGTAAATCTGTTACTTTGTATATTGCACTATATGTAATAAAATACAAGTTTTGGTTGAAGCCACATGGGGACATTTTCTTTAGGTTTAACGGGTAAGGAGCCTTCAAGTTACTCAAATGGGTAAGTTTAGGACTGAGGTTTAGGATTAGGATGAGGATTTTAACTGGGTAGATTAAGATTAGAATAAGGATTTTGTAAAATATATTTATGTATATAAAATATACAGAATTAATAACACATTTTTGACACGTGTGTTTGCAACGCGTGTCATATTTACACAAAAAAGTCGTGAAATCAAGCTAATCATACACTTTTAACATGTCCTGTAATGTCGTGGTGTTTTTCATCACAACATTACATTTTCCATCCTGAGACTTGGATGGAAAATTTTATTTTAAAGAAGGGCTTTGGGAACACCAGGGCAGCAGACATCACCTGTGTCTGAGCTGCTCCTGCACTTTTAATGACACAGAAATCCCACACGCGCTGATGGATCATGAGCCTGGATCAGTTTGGTCTGGACTGTTACAGGACGACTGGACCTGTATGTTTTTTTAAGTTGAAGGAGAAAACTGTTGAACCTCTAACCTTTTTGTGAGGTGAGCGTTAACAACTCTGACACTGTGACGCTTGTAAAAGATCAGGATCTGTGGCAGTGTTCTCAAAAGCTCTTACTGCAACAAAACAAAGGCTCTGGAAAAGGTTCCTACATATCAATCTCCATAGACAATGTTCTGAAGTTTTAGTTTTCTCTTCTTCATGTAACACAGACATTTCACCTGCTTCTGTCTCCTGGTTTTGAGATTATAATTCAATCCCAGCTCAAACATCGCAAGCCTCACATTCTGAAAACAGCAGGATGTGATTTCTCCAAACCGACACAACTCTTTTGCTCTGTGTGCGGTACATTTATGGACTTGTTCTGCTTAAATACAAACTCCTGTGAACTCAGACACACACACACGACTCTTCTGAACAAACGAACGGATCCATTTACGTCTCACCTGTTTCTGCCGAAGTCTGAACATTTTCAAAAGCCTCACAGTGCAGCTCCTGGATCGATCTGTCCTGGTGAAGGAGGAGGTGAGAATGAGAGAGAGAGAGAGAGAGAGAGAGAGAGGGAAAGGGGAGGGTCAGTCCTCTCTCTGCTCCTCTGGTTCTTCAGGCTAAACACTAACAAGAGAACCACTGTTTTCTTTACCAGTCAGAGAAGTTACATTTCAGAAAACGAAAGAAAAAGCCAATTAAGCCTCACAGTAAAGTCTTTTTTTTTTTTTTTTTTATTTCAGACCACACAAAACTAAGGTTATAAGATGCAAAGAAATTAGTGAATCCTTTTTAGCCAGAGGTGGCTCAAAGTAGAGTTTTGATCGGGCCCAAAAAAAGCCAGGCCGAGCTCGCGCACGTCGTGTCCGAACCCGACTGGAACCAGAGTCAGTCTCTGTGTGAGGAGCCCGGTCTCACAAGAAAGCGTACATTTACCACGACATTACACAACATGCAAATTACGTATGATTAGCACGACTTCACAGCTGTTTTGCGTAATTATACTACGCGTCACAGTCCCCGTTCATTTCAATGGTGGTAGTTAAAGAGAAACTAAACTCAGAATCAACTTTTTTTCACTGTTAAACTGTGTATATGGGGTCAAAAATGAATTATCTACTGTTTCCAGGCCTTTTTTGGACATTTTTGTGCAAACTCGTTCATTTTGGAGTTATGTGTGTAAAAACCGCGGCTGTACTGCCACGCAGGGCAAACGCTGTCAGTGCATTTTCAGTACCCTCTGACGTCACAGTGACTTGACGCGGCAGACGAGCCGCCCAGAGGGAATCAATAAACTCCTCCCCCTGACACCGCTGCTGCGGAGGAGGAGTGTTGAAGAGTGATCACTCGCTGCGCATTGATATCAGCCCTCATTTGGCTCAGCTTGTTGAGCAAGTGATGCGGAGTGCAGCTGCTTGTGCAACGATGCGCTGGTTCGAATCCTGTGTCAGTGAAGTGGTTTTCATATTCATTTTTAGAAAATACCCACATAATGAGCTCATGTGCCTATGTAGACTAAAGCAAAGGTTTAATACATATAAGCAAGAGGAGGAAAACCGAGGCACTCTGATGTACAAAAGTATAAAAATCCTTTAATAAGACAGGGACGTACATCAGAGTGCCTCGGTTTTCCTCCTCTTGCTTATCAGCTTTTTTCCATGGATCCTTGATGAGCACCTGATTTTACTATCATTGGACCCCGTTAGCACTCACTCACTTCCTGGTTTAATACATATGTTTTGTAAAGTTAAAAATATCTTGACGTGCAAGTAAGCAAAGACTAGTACAGCTTCCCTCAGATAGACTGTCAGTGGTCAGGACCACTGACCTATATAGTCAGGACCCGGACTGCTCCGTCACATCATTTGCCAAGCTCACTGTTCATATTTGGTGCTGTCAATCAATGTCTGTTCACACCCACTGGGCGTCTCTTAAAAGGCCTCCGGGCATCTCCCACTTTTGCGAGCCTGTTTGAGGTTCAGTTGTGGGCGGAGTTAGTCTCTGAACATGTGTTTAGCCTCACTTTAAGACGTGCTCTTATTTATGAATATTAATGAAATCCTGATTCTAATCTTAACCTGCCCCAAGCCCCAGATCTAATCTTACCAATTTTAGTAACTTTATGCCTGAACTTACCCGTTTCACCTGAAGAAAACGTCCCACGTGGCTGCAACCTAAACTCGTCCTATTTTGACGCTGTGAAATCTCGTGTCATTTTTACGCTTTTTCATATCGTGCTAAATGCACGGTGGAACATAAGTACTAAAAATAGCTTTGAAGTCGTAGTCCAAATACGCTGTTTTTGTGTCGTGGTAAAAGTACGCCATCTAGTGAGACTGTGTTGGTGTGAGTGTCTCTCCACTAAAAGCGCTTCCTCCACCGCACATTTCTCTCTCTCTCTCCCTCTCTTGTTCCTTTTTTTCTCACTGCGCATGTAATGTGCGCACTTTCTCTCTCTCTTCGGATGAAAGACGTGTCTTTTCTGTCCTTCGTTCTTCTTCCGCTTTTACCTGCTCCGCGCTTATATATACTGTAATTCTTCTGTCTCTCCTCACTCCGCGGCGGTGCATCTAGCTTCTCACGCTGTATAGTTGGCCACTTATAACACTCGCTCTCTGTCACTGTGGTGGTTTTGGGCTGTGTTCTGACGCGGCTGTCAATCATCCGTGGAACGCACCTGTTCAGTGCGGCTCTGCGTCTTGGCCCGAACGCCGGCCAGGCCCAATAACTACGTGAGAAATGTGGCCCAGGCCCAGCCTGAAAGTTGGGTTGGCTTCGGGCTGAGTTCGGGCTTGGGTCCAGAATCTTAACTCTACTAGAGCATCAGCCGCAGGACAATACTAAATTACTGAAACATGCATGAAGCAATCCAAACACAACTTTGGGTAACCTAATGAGAGACACTGTTGTAACATGGTTAAAACTCAGAAAAGTAGATTTTACATAATAGGTTTCCTTTTGCTCAACTTTACAATTAACAAAATGTAACTTACTGTTTTACATGTCACAGTTTATTACTAAAAACATGGAAAGTATAAAATACTCTATTCTCTCATCATTTTTGTCATATTTTCTCTTCCACCTCTTTACTCTTGTAGCATAATTTATATTTTGCTCTTTTCACATATATAGTTGTCACATTCATGTCTAAATCTAAAGTCTTCTTGCCTCGTCTGTTCTCCCTCTCATCGTCAGAACCTGTCTCACTCTCTGAAGCGTCAGTGTTCCAGAGTAAAACCTGTTTGTTTGGATTGAAAGAGAAAAGTCGGACACAAACGTGAAGAGACAAATGTGTTCACACTGACAGGAAAATCCATTCTCATAAAAGGGTTTGGGTCAGTGGAGTTTGTGCGGCTGCTCATCACCTGCTCTCACTGTCACTTTAATGTGTGTGTCTTTGGGCAAGACACTAGTGAGAGAGAGAGTGAGTAAAGCAAAGGCAAAGGAACTGGATCAGAGGAGCATATGAGTTTAGTCAAATGATTATGAACAAGTAAGAATAAAGTGATGTTTATGTCTGTTTTATAAGGTTCAAACATGCTAATGCTACAATATTTACTTCAGAATGTTACGAACCAGGGTTAAGATTGGGATTACAAACAGGTTATTTGGTTAAGATTATGTTTTTTGAAGTTCTGCTAACCAACAAAGGTCTGATTTAGGATTAGGATAAAGTGTCTTTTCTTGGGTCACTGGTATAAGACTTTGGACCTCCCTGTACCTCCCCTCGTGTCTCCCCCCGTCACCTCCAGGACCAGAGCAGTGTCTCTACGTGGACCTGTTCCAGTCTGAACCGCAGCTTTATCGATCGACTCACACTTGTTTTTGTTTTGTCGTTTGTCCACAGCGGGATTCCAGGGAAGAAGTGCGGCACCATAATCCTGACGGCGGAGGAGCTGAGCAACTGTCGAGTGAGTCAAACTTACACAAACATACTGGACCATTTGACAAACAAAAACACAGTGTTTCTACGTCTGGCTTCAGAGTTTGTTCAGTGCTTTTGTTTTACTGTTTGTATAAGTCTTCATGCCGCCGCTGTTTTATGTTTGCCGGTCAGTCATTTGAAGTTTGTGAAGACATCTTGGATTGCACATCGTAGTAGTATAGGCCTATTGTTCTGTAAAAGTGTTTATTCTTGGTTCTTCAGTCAAAAACAATACAAAAACAGTGTATAATCATAATTTAGTAGGGATGGGACGAGACAGAATTTTCAAGAGCCATGAGATTGGGTCTACAAGATCGAGGCAAGACATGATTTTGAAATAAATTGCATTATATGTTTCAATTCGGAGTCAAATTACAAAATTAGACTTTTATTGTTTATTAGATAGATAGATAGATAGATAGATAGATAGATAGATAGATAATAGATAGATAGATAGATAGATAGATAGATAGATAGATAGATAGATAGATAGATAGATAGATAGATAGATAGATAGATAGATACTTTATTGATGACCGTAGTGAGAGACAGATGACAATCTGGTGCAGGTGGAGCAAGTGAACTGTTGTCTGTTGTTTCAGTCGGTGATAAGACCATCCCCACAAAATCTTCCTCTGCAAAAGCTTCGGCTGCAGCGGATGTAAAAGCATTTCAAAAGTCCTATGGTCCAAAGCTAGCAAAGTTAGCTTTCATAGCTTTATTAGCTTTATTAGCATTATTGTTAGTTTAATATTTATTTAGTTTAGCTTTACCTGTCATTATGTCTATCACCTTATATTCTTATTATTTAAATGATCTGAGTTAAATCTTTTGACTGAAATTGTCCTGCTCTGGCTCCGCCCCCTTTCTCCTGCCTCTGCAGCTGCTGACAGGGACCAGACAGAGAAGGAGACACACTTTTGTACTTTTACAAAGTTATTGATGAAATGGGCCAAAATATCTCTGTGTGGATCCATTTTAAACTATGTTTAAATGTGAAAAACACGGCGCTGTTCCCATGATGTTCGCACGTAATATATATATTTTTTTGCATGAACTTTGACAATATTGGTCCCATTATTACAAAATAAAAACTGGGACAGAGTATAGACTGTTTTTTGTGTCAGAATAAGTCTGCTACATGTCTGTGTGTGGAGGAGACTTTTTACTACAGCTGCTCAAAGATACAAAACATGACCATTCATATTAGCCTTTGTAGTTCTGTACGTGTGCGTATAGTATCGTGACAGGTTGATCTCGCGAGACATTGAGTTGAGTTGAATAAAGCACAGCCTACGCTGCACTTACACTCGCTTCTCTGGAGAGCTGTCAATCATCTGCGTCGGTCTTGTTAAGCAGCGCAAAAAACTAACCGCAGAATGAAAAATTGTGGAATAAAATTTAAATAGCCTACTGTAAATTATGCATTACTCCTAATTTTCTTCAACTCTTAATTCATATGAGTATTTTTTCAGTTAACGGCACATTTTACCGGCAAAAGTCTGGCAGGTGCTGACCAACATAAACTCTACTACACTAAGTTATTACATAAAAACAGGTACATCTCTTTCAAAATGATCTCTTTCAAATGAATCGAGTTGCTGTTCGTGTATTTTTGTGTCACCTTCTGGGATTTTAATTTATTCTTTTTAAGTTGGATCATCTTTAACTAAACATCCAAATGCTTCTCTCTGTGTTGTGTTTCCGAGGTCAGGCAGGCTCCATTGACCCTGCTTTATTTGTCTGCTGAGAGCGTTGGAAAGGTCGTGTTTGTGAGATTTTGTGCAGATTTGTGGAGGTGGTCAGACACTCATCAATAATGAGGAAGCTCTGAGGCCGGTTTGGGCTTTAGCCTTGAAACGCAGCAGCAGCAAAACACTTGGAAAATAAAGACCAGAGACACTGGGCTGAATATAAACTCACATATGAAAGAAGTCTGCCAAGGATTGAAAAGACAGACTGGATCCAGGTGTTTAGATGTTTACAACAGCAACAACAACAGCAGCAAAAAAAAGAATGCTGCTAATACATTTAACAAAGGCATTATTATACAGCTATAGAAAATGCTAAAAGGCCATTTGGCAGATGATCACATTTTCTAATTCTGACTTTTCAGGGGTCATGTCGTGTTAGTGATGTCCAAATGTCCAGCAGGTCAAATTTCCCACAATGCATCTGGAAAAGTAGTTAGCATCACTAAAACAGTCAATATAGACCATAATGCATTGCAAAAGTGCTGTAGTAAAGTATTTGTGCTTTCTACTCTGTACAATTTCAAAACAAGTTAGTTCACAGACAGTTTTTTTCTTTCTTAAAGGAGCATGGCGTAAGTTGCAAAGGTTTTGAACAAGGGCGCCATCTTTGGCGTTTTGTGGCACTGCACCCTCCCTACTATCAGCAGCTGAAGACGTATTTTAGGCTTAAAAGATTCTTTTGACACATCGTTACTTTCTGCTAAATATTTTCTTGGCTAAGAAGACAAAGTTATTTGTATGAAAAAGTAGATGCTGACTATTTTATTTGTTCTTTTTGACTGACTAATCAGTTTTCTCTCCTCCAAAAGTTACACAAGGAAAGATTATTGAGAGTTTCAGGAAAAGCTTTGTTTTAGTGTGAGAGAAAACTGTAAACAAGCTTTTTACAGGACTCATTTCTCATAAACTAAATGCTAAATGACAAATAATTACTCTAATAAAACATAAACCTTACCGAGACAAACAGCTAAGCGCTAAGCTAAGCTTTGACTAAATGTGCGATGTACTTTGACAGGCCTGAGTCTTACCTTCTAATGAAAATAATCACAGATGAACGTCTTATTGATCTCCTGCACAGTTCTTCTTTCTCAAAAACATGTCCAAGTGCTCCTCGGCTCTGCCAGTCGGCTCATGCCGGTTGTTTTAATCGGACCTAGGCTAATTTTTCTGTGTTGTGGGGGTTCGGAAGCTAGATGGCAGTATTTACCACTGATTATTTATTAAATTTTTTTATGAAACAGTTTACAACATTCGTCTGTTGTATAAAATCGAGAGCGTTGGCGAAACAAATAGAAATAATGCCAATAATCCAGTGAAGGAGAACTAGCGCGGGAAAATGCGACCAGCACCACTCACATTTATGAGCCTGTCTGCGCTTATACAAGCAACCTCGCTAAGTTTACAAAACAGAATGGCGCACATCCAGACCTGTGCCAATGGACGGTAATTTTATATATCGTAATTTTGAGCATTTTAACTTACGCAATGCACCTTTAAAGGCGATGCAGGTTGTTGTGAGGTTGTACATCGAGACCTTTTTTATGTTAAACCATTAAAAATTCCCTAAACTTTCTAATATCTAACAATTGCTCATTTGCTGCATGATTAAATAAAATAATGTTCTTACTGTAAAATCCATTTTACACTATGATGCACCTAGCGCCTACTTTTGTACTTTTACTCAAGTAAAGTTGAGGACTTTTACTTTTACCAGAGTCATATTTCAGGCATGTAACTGTACTTTCACTTAAGAAGTGAACTTCAGTACTTTTGCCACCTCTGATGATAAATATGTGGGCGTCACACAGACTTGACCAGTATTTTTTACAAAAGTTCATTCATATCTGACTTTTGCCGACCGTTTTTTCTTTCAAGCAGCAGAGTCACGTGACCAGTGAATGAGTCACTGAAAAGTCACAGAACAGGGCAGGACTTTAGTGATTGAGTGGTTATGGAAAGAGTGTGGACATTCAGACAGAGCGTCAGTTTGGTGTGATAGTCCAGTGATGATTTCAAGATGTATTTTTACAATTATTACTTGGCATTTTTGGAGAATCTGGGTTGTATAAAGCGATATTATTATTAGTATTAGCAGATACTTAAAACCAAAGTATCAGAATCAGTATTGGAGCTGAAAAAGCTGGATCGGTGCATTCCTAATTTTACAGCAGTTAAGTTGCAAATTATGACGAAATTGTGCATAATCTCCCATAAAAATTACAAGTTGATAGGCTATAGCCTAAAATTCTGCAAAACATCCTAATAACTGATTTGAAATAAAAATGTCTTATGCTTGTGACTCATTACAGAGCTGATCAACCTCAAGGACATTTTCAAACCTTTATTATTAACCCTCTGACACCCAGATATTTTAGGTCACACCTGTACCCATTGTGTCACAAACGGTTCCCGACACACAAATGGGCTATAAAATAATACTTACTTTTAATTTTTTTCTACTTTCAATGGCTCATTTTTTTCCCTAGCTTGTCTTCTGTCCAAACATATAAAAAATTCTTAAAGTTTATTGAAATGTTTTAGTTATAGGCCAATTTAGGTCCAAAAGTCTAATTTAAGTCAAAATGCAGTTTTTAGGTCAAAAGATGAATGTTGTTTTTTATTAGACATTTTTTTACTGTTTTTTTCAACATGTTATTTTCACATTTTTACTCATCTGTGTGTCCTCAAACACTTCAGGCCACTCCCCTGACTCGTCACCAACACATCCAGACCATTTAAGCCCTGATCACAAATTTCAATATTACACAGGGGCCATGTATAGAACAGGAGTGCTTTACAAAAACGTCCTTATAAAATACCCTATGGGGCCCCTGGGGTCCAGGGGTCTCAACTCACGAAAAATGTCAAATTATTCAATTTTCAACCCAGAAGCTTATTTGAGATGGTATTTCATGATCTCACATTATTTAATGTCTGTATTACATCAGGCTGAAAAAGTG
Source organism: Mugilogobius chulae (assembly GCA_038363315.1). Taxonomy (NCBI): domain Eukaryota; kingdom Metazoa; phylum Chordata; class Actinopteri; order Gobiiformes; family Gobiidae; genus Mugilogobius; species Mugilogobius chulae. The sequence continues at coordinate 20,633 of JBBPFD010000691.1, forward strand.
AGTTTATAATGGAAGTCAATGGGCACAAACGGTTCTTTTAGGGCTACGTGTAGGCAAAACATGTAGCCAAGAAGTGGGCGGGGCTAGGTGAGGTCTGAAGGTGGCATTTTTTAATTTGATCAAAAATAACATTACCTGGAAAGTTTCATGGTTCTAAACCCAAGGCAACCTATTTCTTTCTGACAATGAAAAAAAAAACTGCAAAATGTACACAAACGGTCCCTATAGGTGTCAGAGGGTTTTAATTCGTTTATAAAGGAAGTCTGTATTTCTGGAAACAAGGAGTTTAGGCGGAAGCTCAAACGCGTCATATTTGGAAGCTCGGTCTTCTGTGGGGGAAAGTCATAAGGAAAGTCTTATGTTAAGGTAACTGGAAGCAAACATTTTTACTGTATTTCCTTAAGTCCACATTTTCAGTTGAGCAAGTGATTGATAAAGCAGTTTTTCTGATGCACTGTTCATGTTATGTTTCCCCAAAGAGGTCTGTTAATGGGCGTGGCCTCTGATTTCGAATTTATATATTGACCAGTCTAGTTGGTTGCTCGCATCTCCTGTGTCGGTAAACAAATAATACCTCTGTGTCCTTGAGTCTATGGGGAACAGTGTGGAAGTTTGGACACAGAAGAGGAGACTTGGAGAGAGACACTTTGTTGTCATTATAATTGCAACAATCCAAACTCCTCAGTGATTGACAGATAAAGTTTTATTATATCTGTTTTTTCCTGCTCTGTGTTTCCTTCTCTTGCCTCCTCGGAGCTTTGGGGCACCACTTAATACGATTTTGATTGACAGCTGAAGAATTAAGGAAGTGAGGAGACAAGACGAGGAAAGGAAGTGAAGGCAGATCATTGAGACCGGGGCAGACTCGGACAGTTGTCGGTCGTGTTGATGATGTTCTGTTACATGTGCAGATCTGAGGCTGTAAATAAAAATTGCTCTGACTGTGGATGCTGTTTGTTGACTCTTATAGCAGATCTAGGACTAGGCAGCTTTCGGTTCGTCTCATATTTATGCCTTTCACTAAATCTTGAGAATCCATCTGCGGAGAGCACACATTTGAACTGAAACAAACATGTCCGAAAGTCTTATTAGCAGAATTACAGATTTTTTAGACTTTTGAAAAACAAGTAAGCTTTTCTCTTAACTGAACAGAAAGGAGAGACTTGAGTCACATGACCTGACCGAAGCCATACTTTTGCATTTTTCAGAACTTGCTTGGCTTTTAAAGTGAACCCCGAATATAATCACATGTTATCCTAAAACACTTATAATATCATCACGTATATAAATACAGGACAAATACCTTGGAAGTATTTGTAGTTTGAATAAAATAGTGTTATGAAGAAGTGACATGGAGGCTGCCATTTTGCTGCGGTTATGACATAAAATAGTGTTGCCAGGGTAACAGGCGTTAGCAGGTAACTAAGCAACATGAACTCCTCAGTTAAACCTTGTCAGTTTGAGCCAGAGCAAAGCCAAATACAGAACGATTATGTGAAATCTAGAAAAACTGAAGATAATCCAGAGGAAGAGACAAGAACTGGACACTGTCAGTGGTGTTTTTGTGGCAACTCTTCACAGATGAAATTGTGGGAGTAACCATGGAAACACTATTTTATGTCATCAGCCAAAATGGCGGCTCCCAGTGGCTTGAAAACAACATAAACAATGACAATTTATAAAAATAGTAAACAGTTATATATTTGTTTATAATTTATTTTAATAAGCATGACCAGTACTAGTGTTTTAGCCATATTTGTCTTCATATCCAGGGTTCCCTTTAATCTCCAAAGACTTAACTTGTGTCTTCCCCTTTGTATAACTGGAGGCTTGACTCAACTTGACTTGTGACAAATTACTTGACTGCTTCACTCACTTTTCTGTGTCATGCGCTTATGTGCGCTCTGGCACTACTGCTGTCTTGGTGTCTTTACAAACACCTCGTCTCAAATGCAGAGCGCCTATAACTACACTTTTACCATTTAAAGTTTACATTTTTAGTAGATCAGAGCCCTTTGTTATGGAATCAAGAATCCAAGACAGCTGGACAGTTAGAAAATGCCAATGATCACACCATGTGTTTCTCCTTTTTATTGTGAAAAGATACCTCAGGTCTCTCAGGAAGTTCTTTGTGTGTCTGTAGCTGTTTTAAGTGTAAAGTTTAAATTAACATGTGTGTAACAGCAACTGGCTTTCTACTTTGATGCTTCCAAAACTCTTTGTCCTGTGATGGGACCCTCGAGGCTCAGGACATCCCAAGTTTAAGCAACATGGTTGAGTCACTGGGGCCCCAGAGCAAGGAGACAGATTGTGAGAGAAGGCTGGGAGAGGATGGAGGAGAAGGCTGATAAAGCAGGAATCCGCTTATGGCATAGCATGCTAATGGACAATGGATCGAAAAAGTTAAAATGGATAATATGACCTCCCACAATGACTGCAAGAGGACTCTGGACTCTCTGGACTTTCTCTCTCTATCCTCTCTCTCTCGTCACTAACTCCTACGTATATTTAGTCTCTGATTGGTCAGTAACTTGTCTTTTTAACTTATTCTGGAACTTATCCTGGCCTGGAGCAGGCTATGAGTTTGCCACATGTTGCCAGAGATCTACCTCGATAGGAAGTGATCGAGCTTCGTAGGACCGTCAGACCAGGTCTAACCCAGAACTTACCTCGCTAAATGTAAATCTAACTCTGTTGTTGTAGATTGTTTCTTGTGTAAATTGCTGCTTGTGCAAGGATCTCAAAGCTTATGTTCTCGTTTGTCTTTGAGCTGTTGCCTGTCTGTTGTAGGACTTGTCATGACTTAATGTTCACACAGCAACTTGGCTTGACTTGCAGGACCTGCTGACTTGGATATACCTTTGACTTGAGCTTCGGTGACCTCTACTTCTAACTCCTGCCTCTGTAACTGAATTTAACAAAGACATACAAGTCCGTCTTTGGTTTGGACTTTTTTGCAGTTTGAGCTGTACCCGTAATCACCAGTGTGAGAAATGAATAAAGTCATTAAAGATACATTTTTCCTTTAAGCAGAAACCCTTGGTCTTGGTCCGTTGCCTCCTCAGCGTCGACATTACACTGCTTTTACAATCGGACAATTATAATGAAGATCCTGCAGGAGCAAAGATCACCAAAGCAGCAGAAGAAGAAGAAACAGAGAGAGATTCAAATCACACGGCTCCCGGGGCTGTAACTGCCACTGGAGCTGTTCAGGATCAATACTTTATGACTTCCCTCTCCCCAGGCGACTCACTCAGACCTCCCTCTCCCCAGACGCCTCACACAGGGCTCTCAGCGAGGCTTAATTACTGTCTGTTATCGTATTCACCGAGCGTGGAGCTTCTGTGAGCAGAGAAGACCTCAGGGATGAAGGAATGTTAAAGGAGAATTTGTCTGATTGTCTCTTGAACATACTTTGAAATAGAACATGTGCAGAACACACAACCTCATATCCTTCATCTGTACAGCTGGGCAATTACTCCAAAGATTGAGAGATCGCAAGTCATTCATGTCATATAATCGATTATTCAGAAGACAGCAGCTGATTCTCTGTCAGTAAAACATGTGTTTGGTGGTGTCATGTTACTGTCCTTCTTTGACTAAAAGACAAATATTTGTTTTAAAATGTGTCTGTGGTCTGCTCTACTGACATCATACAGTTATATTGTACAGCAGCTGGCTTTAAGCTTGTACAGAGGATTTTTCAGAGAAATTCAACGACTGTTTGTCTTTCTCCAAATGCTGCATCACTGCTTCTCCATTGTTCACTAGACTTTCAGTAACTCTTTCTCCTTTCTTCCTTAAGAACAAAAACAATCTCAGGATCTTGAAAAAATATTGTACTTTTTCAAACAATAACTGAAAGATGCCTGTTTATAAGACATTTGATGAACATCAGTGCTGTTTTAGCTTTGCTTCTTTTCCCTTTCGTCTTATCTTTCTCTTCAAACTTCAAAATGGTCTTTGTTCTACAGCTCCTGGCTGTGGATACGGTGTAAACTTACTGCTAACAAAGAAAGATTTACTTTGAATAAACTGCTAACCACTGCTTCTCTGTACTGAACAGCAGCTATAAAAAAGTGCAGTGTGTAAAAAAGCACAAAGTCAGCTGCACTAGGGCCATAGTGGGATTGACGTGTTGTACTTGAGACCGGTCTTATGTTTTGTTTTGTTTTTAGAAGGTATTGGTCTAACCTCAGACAGTAATAAGAACAGCACAATAAGATCATATAGACACAGATAAATGCAGAAAATGACAAAGATGGTTTTGATTTGGTCTCAGTCTTGTCTTCGTCTAGTCTCGACCTCGACCCTCAATGGTTTTGATCTTCTCTAAATATTGGTCTCAGTTACTGCCGTCTTGACCACTAGGATTGCCTCAAAACTTTTGTTCAGGAGCAGATTTGACATAAAATGGAAGGTCTAACACCGGGGTCATGCTGCGTCCAGTCCGTACTCTGGTCTGGTGTTCGGAAGCTTTCTGTTTCTTCAAAAGTAATAGGAGGCTCTCACACGACAATCCGTCTGGTCTGACGAGCCGTGTGGTTGTGCTCTGGTTGTCCAGATCTTTTCTGTTGGAAGGAGCTTTTTCTGGACTGGTGGAGCGCTACAGAGCCCTTTTTGGTGAATTTGTAGAAATAAGATCTGACAAGCAGGAAACAAGTGAGTCAGTGATAGCATAAACTCCCAAGTTAAGCGTGAACCTCATAAACTTGTGGTCTTGCGATGCCGACAGAGTCTGTACACACACATGCATACTCCAATCTCAGTGTGAATGGCCACCAGACCCAGACGGATCTGGACTGGACCCAGTGTAAGCCCAATGTTATGCTTATTACTTGCCAGATTTCAAACTCCTAATGGGAATTTACAATGGGAATCAGTACTTACACACCAGTGAGTTTGAGCAGTTACTTTATAAAGTGACAGCTTTATAAATGAGGAATGTTCAGGTTTGCAAAGTGGAGTGACTTGTGCCACCCTCGGTTTATCCATAACATAAAAGAAATTGGTCATGTGAACTCACATTATTGTAGACTTGGCCATTTCACTCATGAAGGAACCTAAATGCAAAAGAAATAAGGGCATTTGAAGTGAATCTTTTTGCCCTTCAAAAAAAAAAATCTACTATCAAGGTTTTTCATTGTTGTATCTGAAGAAAGTTTGTAAATATATCACACATGTTTTAGTGCTTTGGTTAAGCCACATTTTGAATCTATACAGTCAGCATGATGTTAGCTCAAAACTGAGAGAAGTTGCTTTTTTTTTACCAAAAAGCTTGGGTGTCATTTGTACCTCATCAATGAATAATGAAAACAGTTTTTTTTAATTGTATAATTTTAACACTAAAACTATCCAATTTCTAATTTTACACAAAACACACAAAAAAAATCATCATGCCAAGAATGTATAAGACAAAACGAAGTCTGGAGGCTTTCGAGATGAAAATTCATACTTGCAATTTAATCTGTTTTGTTGTTTTTTTTTTCAGACTGAAAGCATCATATTTGATTTAATTTTGATCATATAAAGCAATAAACTACAAACATGCATTTATTACTATTTTCCAACTTGAAATTTGCTGTGTCCAACTGAAAACTTGGATGTTTTGATCACAAACTGACAATAATAAAATAAACTGAGATCCTGCCTTGCTGTAAATAATTCAACTAATTTAACCACCTTTCTCATTGAGTGGATAATAACGCGTCCTAATTACCCCTGACTGTCCCTTTCCTCTCATAAACACGCACAGTTTCATGTTTTATTCACGTGTCCGGAGCCTGACCCTTTTACCCCGCGGCCAATCAGATTCCAGCCTGTCACGGTCACTTCCTGGTTTCTACTCCCCCGAGGTCGCATCCACCGGTTTAAGAGATTAAACATTCAAACAGAGCTTCTGCCTCGATTATGTGGTGATCAGAGAATTCGTCAGAGTTGTGAGGCTGAATCTCAATGAGGCTGATGCATTTTTAATCACGCCGCTGCTTTCATGTTGCACCGATCGCGCTCGCTCTGAAACTCCGATAAAGACTCTGCTAAACTGAAAACGACTGGGAGTGGGTGAGAAACGTTTCAACAGTACAGTTAAACAGCTTTACTAGAATAACAGAGAAAAAATTCTGTAAAATCACAAATGGAAACTGTGGTACATGACTTTAAACACTTTTCTGGAGATGGGAATTGATTTTAGCAATATCTACATTAATGGATTCATCAATTTCTCTTATCGATATGATTCCTTATCCATTCTTCTATTGATTCCTGAATGAATTATGTATATACTTTTATACATTCAAGGAAAAAAGAAATGCAACATTTTAATTTTCAAATTGGTTACATCATGATTTGAGTCCATAGTAAGCTGAAGACAGGTGAAGAGATTTCTTGGTTTGGCTTGACTGATCGTGAGAACAATAAAGAGTGCATTACAGGGTCGTTTATTCACACAAATTTATGTTTGAAACTCAGAGTTGACTTTTACCGCTGGTTAACTGTGCTCAAGTCTTCTCTATAAAAGGCACCAGAATTAAGCCAAAAACACACTTCTTCATGATGCCACGATTGTCCAACCAGAGAGGGATGGAGCTATTGGCTGCTCCAAGCTGGACGGTGTTGTCTTGTGTCTCCAGGGTGTTTGAAGTCACCGCTCTACCATTAGTCGTCTTGTGGAGCGATACCAGGCCACTGGTTCCTCTAACGACCGCCCTCGTACTGGTGGCCCCCGTGTAACGACCGCTGTACAAGACCAACCGCCCCGCACATCTCCGTGACAGGTTCAGCCGCCACCAGGTCCACAGCTGAGACCATTGGGACACACCACAGGCCAGTGTCGGCCAGAACCATCCGTAATCTCCTCCGCGCTAATGCTATTCCACCATATCGGCCATAGGTTGGATCAGTGCTTCCCCCCAACATCGCAGAGCACTGCACATCGTCATTGGACTTTGCAGAGGTGGTCCCAAAATGTTCCAGTGTCCACCGATGTGAACATCCTCCCAAAACTCAGCAGCAGCTGAGGGCGGCACTGGTGGAAGAATGGATCAACTCAGACACTACTGCCGATCCATGAGGCGACGAATAACCTCTGTCCAGGGCCAACGGGGGTCAGTGAACTATTGACAGTCTGATGAAACTCTGTCACTTTTGGTTTGGGGGTTGCTCTATTGTTTGGTTGTGTTTTTGGACTTGAAAATGTGTAAACGCCACAAGAGTTGGCCTGAGGATTAGAAATGGATGTAGGGTTCATATGAAACAGGCGGATCTCAAAAATACAAGTGTGTTGCGTTTCTTTTTTCTTGATTGTACATAATTCATTGTATAAAACTATACACATAATATAAACCATACATTTAGACCAGTGATGCACAAACATTTTTCCTTGGTGGGCCAGCAGCATTAGGACATGTTTTCTTTGACGGACAAAACTGTATTACGTTGAAGCGTGTTGAAGGCCAAACCTAATTTTGCACAAGAGATGAGTGAGTGCTGCAGGGGTCAGAGGTTAAGAATCAGCTGCTCTTCAAGATAACATGGAGAAAAAATTTAGAGCTAAAGGAGAAAAGGATGGAGGCACTCTGATGCAAAAATATAAAAATGCTTTAACAGTGCAGAGACACAGCTTCAGTTTATATTTTATATAATTTTACCCTGTGGTGTTAAAATACTAAGATTGAAGTTTATGTCCAAATGTGAAGAGCAGTGTCTGAAAGGATCTGGATGAAAACAGACCTGCAGACATACACTTATTTAAAAGAGATTTAATGGTGCACTGTGGAACTTTCTGGAGGTGAAAAGTCATCAACACAGTTCAGTAGAATTACTCCTCCTGTACACAGACTGCGAGGAGAGTTCGACCCGAGACGTATCTGAGTTTCTTGCGAGGTGCCTTGTTTACCAGCTCTAGTCCACTGTGGTCCGTTATTGCCCAAAGCCGCGCGGATTCACGTGGATTACCGCGAGATTGCTCGTATCATGACTTGAAAGTCGCATCAAACCGCTGCGACCACAAAAATAGACTCTCTACCGATTCTTTCCGCACACTCGTGCGATTCTTGGCCTCGCACTGCACCGAGGTCTGTGTACAAGGGCACATTGGTTTTACTTTCTAAGTCTTGCTGGAGTTGTGTGAGTCTCACCTTGCACCGAACTCGGACTCAGTGTGGCAGGGGTTAGAAAGTTTAAACTACTGTATACCTTAGGACTTTTTGAATGGCGATGAATATATGTTTTGCCATAATATGAAAAAAGATCTGCTAAAGAAACCACTTTTCTGTGGAAACAGATGTGTTCGGGCTCCTCCAAGCAAAATTATTGACTATTTTGTGGCCATGCAAGCCCGCTCAAAGTAAAAACATAGACTTTTATTAATTATTTAGTGCAACAAAGACATCTAAATGACAAAAATATACATTTATTCAAGTTTGTTTTTGGCCAAAAAGTTGTGCAGTGCACCTTTATAAAATGATTTTATGTCAGTGCAAATCTGTCATGAAACAAAAGCTCCCTGATAGCTCTGCTGCACAGTAATCCTTCCTTTGGCCCTGGAAACTAAAGCCCTGAGAAGAACAGATTATGTTGTTTGTGTGAAAGGGCAGAAGTTGAGAGTGAAGTGTATTTTTTTGTCTTTTTCATGATAAATTCAGGAATCTTCTGTTTGATAAAAAATCCTGAAATGTTCTGTGGTGAAGATGTTTATGTCTTTGTATCTTTATTTGACACAATATATTTCCTTAAATCTATTTCTCTTGTAGTTGTTGAGCAGTGAGTGACAAAACTGTTGTTCTGATCCACTCTCAATGTTAACTTTCCCTCACAGTGGTCCGTTAGTGGGCGTGGCCTTTGATGCTGACTGTATCTCTTGCATTGCCTCCTGGGATTGAAAATGCACATTCTGCAAAGCTTTGAGAAAACAAAGAGTCTCCCTGCTTCACGTCTCAAGATGAATTTACGATGTACACTGCAAAAACCCTTTTTATAAATATTCAGATGCTCATTGCTGTTGGATCTTGTGCAGCTGAAAATCTGATTAATTCAGAGTCAGTTTTAATGACACTTGTGCGAGGAAACCTTTAATTTATTCAGTCTCACTCGCTTCACTGCTTTTGAGGGAAAATCTGCTCTTGACTGTCAATATTTATACTGTAACCTCTTCAGACACCCAAGGCTCCACTTTTACTCTAAAAATAACATATCAAACTTGCATACATTCATAAATAGATAAATAACTTTTGTAACCTCTTATGTGGCAGTTTCACTAGCCCTGTTTGTACCTACTCGGCTCTACTCTACTTGGCCTGGTTCTGTTTCCATTAGAGTGTGGTACTTTCTCTGTAACAGCCAACGTAACTGCTCCTTCTCTCCTTACATCATCCCTCTGTCCTTACATCATCCTTCTGTCCTTAGACTCTCCTTCTGTCCTTACATCATCCTTCTGTCCTTACATCATCCTTCTGTCCTTAGACCCTCCTTCTGTCCTTACATCATCCTTCTGTCCTTAGACTCTCCTTCTGTCCTTACATCATCCTTCTGTCCTTAGACCCTCCTTCTGTCCTTAGACTCTCCTTCTGTCCTTAGACCCTCCTTCTATCCTTAGACCCTTCTTCTGTCCTTAGAATCTCCTTCTGTCCTTAGACCCTTCTTCTGTCCTTAGAATCTCCTTCTGTCCTTACACCCTCCTTCTGTCCTTAGACCCTCCTTCTGTCCTTAGACTCTCCTTCTGTCCTTAGACCCTCCTTCTGTCCTTACACCCTCCTTCTGTCCTTAGACTCTCCTTCTGTCCTTAGACCCTCCTTCTATCCTTAGACCCTTCTTCTGTCCTTAGACTCTCCTTCTGTCCTTACACCCTCCTTCTGTCCTTTGACTCTCCTTCTGTCCTTAGACCCTCCTTCTGTCCTTACACCCTCCTTCTGTCCTTAGACTCTCCTTCTGTCCTTAGACTCTCCTTCTGTCCTTAGACTCTCCTTCTGTCCTTAGACCCTCCTTCTATCCTTAGACCCTCCTTCTGTCCTTAGACTCTCCTTCTGTCCTTAGACCCTCCTTCTGTCCTTACACCCTCCTTCTGTCCTTACACCCTCCTTCTGTCCTTACACCCTCCTTCTGTCCTTAGACCCTCCTTCTGTCCTTAGACCCTCCTTCTGTCCTTAGACCCTCCTTCTGTCCTTACACCCTCCTTCTGTCCTTACACCCTCCTTCTGTCCTTAGACTCTCCTTCTGTCCTTAGACCCTCCTTCTGTCCTTACACCCTCCTTCTGTCCTTACACCCTCCTTCTGTTCTTAGATTCTCCTTCTGTCATTAGACCCTCCTTCTGTCCTTAGACTCTCCTTCTGTCATTAGACCCTCCTTCTGTCCTTAGACCCTCCTTCTGTCCTTAGACCCTCCTTCTGTCCTTAGTCCCTCCTTCTGTCCTTACACCCTCCTTCTGTCCTTGGACCCTCCTTCTGTCCTTAGACCCTCCTTCTGCCCCCACTCTCCCCTCCCCAGGACTACAGATTGAAATTAGCTGTACAAGCTACAATCTGATACAAGCATCTCTGCCATTGGGCTTAATGTAATTGTACATTGTCCTTAATAAACATTACCTTACCTTCTGTCCTTAGACCCTCCTTCTGTCCTTAGACTCTCCTTCTGTCCTTAGACCCTTCTTCTGTCCTTAGACCCTCCTTCTGTCCTTAGACCCTCCTTCTGTCCTTAGACCCTCCTTCTATCCTTAGACCCTTCTTCTGTCCTTAGACCCTCCTTCTGTCCTTAGTCCCTCCTTCTGTCCTTAGTCCCTCCTTCTGTCCTTAGTCCCTCCTTCTGTCCTTAGACCGTCTTTCTCGGCAAGAAAAAAATCAATAAAACCAAACAGAAAAAACTGAAACCTGGAGGAGATCTTCTTCCACGCATGGACCAGCTGTAGATGTGACTGACACAGATATAATTGCAGATATAGAGTTTAAGTCCGTAGAGCCAATGTGCATCATGCATCAGCAAAGTGAAACGACTCGTTCAGCAGCACCAGGAAAAGACTATTTCAGAAAAAGAGAGAATGGCGAGTGTTCAGGAGAAGGGAGGGGTCCAAATGTTCAAAATCCCATTTAATAAACATTTTTGTATTTAATCTGTCAACAAATTTTATTAATGACTTTAAACTTCTTTCTTTTTGTCTTTTATGTGCATGTTTGGCTATTTTTTCAACATTAAATGCCTTATTTATAAATGAAAAACTTGTTATACATATTTTTTTCTTATTTTCTAAACAACAGCAGGAGTTTCACATTGATAGTTATAAAAAATATTTTTTTTCTCCCTGCCGTGTCTGGCCTTAGCGTTTGAAGTAACATTTTTTCTAAAACGATAAAAGTAAACAGTTCTCTACTTTCCTGAGGACTCACTTCTTCTCATCTTTCAGGACTGACACCGAAGCTTCGCCTCAGTTTTTACTTTTAAATCTGTTTGTGCATCAGGCAATAAGACCGTTGTTTTTCTCACAATCTGTTGTTGAGTTTTGTCCTTCGCAGCTTCCGTAGAACATGTGTGATTTCTCCTTCTGCAGCTGTCACTCAAAGCTGTTCCCTCGGTAACAGGCTGAGATCTAACGTGAGCGCCGGCTCTCTGAGGATCCGACAGTGTCATTCATAAAGGACTGACACAGCGCTTCTGTCACACAAAGACAGAGACAGAGGAGTGGGGGACATACTGAATCTTACATTTAATCCTGAATGAGGTGGAGAAAGTGAAGAGTAAGCAATTAGTTTATTCAAAATGCTACTCTTATTAAAACATTTCTGTTAATCATTTAAAGGTGGAGGAGCTGATTTTCACACTGCAAACATGATTTAGGCTTAAATCTGACAACTTCCTCTCATATATCTTTCAACACGTGTTTAATATCAACATGTTTTCATTTTGGTTGCAATTATGGCTTAGAAACGTCTTTTTACAAACGACAAAGTGAAACTGGAGTGACCGCCCAAGCTCAGCCAATCACAGCGCAGCATTCAACTTCTGATTAGAACTAAGATTCTTATTTTTTGACAATGTGCTGCATTTATCACAGACTTTTTAATAGAAAATACAAAGTTCACTAATTTACAACAAAAAAAGTTAGATACCCAAACTTTAAAGCACCGATGTCAAACTGGGGCCCAGGGGCCAAATCTAGCCCCAAGATAATTTCATGTGGACCCCATAGGATGATTTCTGATGATTATTGATAAGAATGCACTGCAGCCAAGCGCAGCCACAGAGGTCAGGATAGAATAAGCCTAAATGGTAAATGATCTCTATTTATATAGTTTTTTTCCACCTTTCAAGACACTCAAAGTGCATTACAAATCACCCAGTGTAACAGACTCTGAGACAAATTGGGTTAAAGTTGGGGTAACTAACTTGTTTTAGTTATAAAGTAGTAACTTTTGGTTTTAAACCAAAATGTCTATGATAAATGCAGCTTTTTGTGAAAAAAAAGAAAAGAAAAAATGAGACCACTGACTGTCTGAATTGAATAATAAAGAATTTTAGTTTGAATGCAGCTCTCTGATTGGCTGAGCTTGGGTGGTTCACTTCAGTTTCACTTTGTGGTTTGTAAGAAGTGCTTTAAAAGCCATAATTGCAACCAAAATGAATATATGTCAATATTAACCATGTGTCAAAGAATTGACGAGAGAAAGATGTCAGATTTAAAACCTAAATCATGTTTACCGTGTGAAAATCAGCTGTCCATTCTTTAAGTGGGTTTAACTTTGTGTTGAAATGCTCCCAAGTAGTTCAGTCTTCTTTTAAGATGTAAATCGAGCACTAATTATCAGTCAGTCTTTAACAACAGGTACATGGGGTTTTTAACTTTGCATACAAAGCTGATTTATATATTTGACGTGAAAGTTTAGATTTATCCTGAAGTATGGCTGCTTTAAGTTTCTAGTGAAAAGACCTAAAATGCACCATCTATTACTTCAAATAATATGGAAAGTCACAGTTTATTGACCCTATTTTGTCCCGCCCACTTGGCTTGGAATTGCACTTCCTGTTTAGCTCTGTTAAGGTAGCGGACGTGTTTGTTTGTCTGTCTTATGGGGCAATTTTAATTAAATATAATGACAGTTAAAATAAACCCATTGACTGAAATCTACAGGCTAAATGCAGCTAAACAGGAAGTGCATGTCCTAGAAAAGTAGGCGGGACAAAATAGGGTCAATACGTTTGAACACAAAAATTGACCAATGAAATTGTCTTCTTATTTTTCTTATTTATTTATTTTTGTTGAGGGGGGGGTGTAGCAGAGTGGTTAGCGGTTATATGGGTGGGGTTTGCATATTCTCCCCGTGTCACAGTGGGTTTTCTCCGGCTACTCCGGTTTCCTCCCATCTCCAAAAACATGCATTTTTGGCTTTGTTGGTTGCTTTCCCCCAGTGAGTGAATGAGAGAGTGAATGGTTGTCTGTCTAACTCTGCAATGAGTTGGCCACTGTCCAGAGTGTTCCCCGCCTAAGGCCCAAAGTCACTGGGATAGGCTCCAGTCACTCGCAAACCCTAACGAGAATAAGTGATAGAAAATGAATGAATATTTTTTTTTTACCAAGTGCTAGATTCATCATTTATCTTTCAGTGGAAAACACAAAGTTTACCAATGTACAACTAAAAGTGTAATATTTCTGTTCAGCGTGGAGAGAAAGATTGTCTCTGAATGTTGTGATTTATGCTTCTGGGTCATTTTGCCCTTGAAAGAAGAAGATATTTCATTTTCTGAAGCAGGAATCATTTATATATGACATTTAAAATTCAGATCCCGAATGTTTAAGAAGAGCAGTAAAAGGAGCAAACAAGCACACGGAAAGCAGGTAGAATTTATATGTTTAAGTAGTTATAGGACGTTTAGTTAAATTCTCTTTTGGACCATTTTCATAGATTGTCAGATAATTTGATTTCTCGCTGCTGAATCTTGTGCAGCGGGACATTTGCTTAACCCAGAGTCCGTTTTAATGACACTTGTGCGGAGAATGGTTTAATTTATTCAAACTCACACGCTTCACTGCTTTTGAGGGAAAATCTGCTCTCAAGTGTCAATATGTATATTTTAACAGACTGATTCAGCTGGACGGCTCATAAAACACTCCAAACACGGAGCAGAAACCGGAGGACGGACTAAACGTGGAAATGAGATGCTGCTGTTGTGTCGGTGAGCAAGACACTGTGGGTATTATGTTTATGTTCAGGTGGGTAAAATAAAACGCTACAAAAGACTGATTAGGGAAAGGAAGTAATATCATAAGCTTTCAATGATAGATGTAAATTGTGGCTGAAGTACTGTTCATTGGTGCCGCCATGTTGATTTTGGTTTGTTTGAGCTTTAAAAAATGAACTCTGGGTTTCCCCTCAAACTGTTTGTACCAGTTTTACTCCTGCTTACTTACAAAAGATGAAACCGATCACCCTGGAGCAGAGCTGGCGAACCAGAGGTTTGCGTCTGTCTGAGTGCGACTCTTTGACTCATTCAGAAACATGTACAGTGAAATAAAACATGCAACAAATGCAATTACACACACCTGCTGTCAATCCAATCACACTGCTGCTCTCCACTCTAAGCCCCGCCTTTGCCCTCTTCCCAATACATTTCAATGACTTTGTAGTGTTTGAGATGTGTTTGTAGGTGGAGTTTAGGCGGTGAGCTTCACTTTAAAGTGAGGCTAAACGCGCTTTCAGAGACTAACTCCGCCCACAACTGAATCTCAAACAGACTCGCAAAAGTGGGAGATGCCCGGAGGCCTTTTAGGACACGCCCAGGTGGGTGTGAACAGACTTTGATTGACAGCACCAAATATGAACAGCGAGCTTGGTGAATGATGTGAGTTTTGTGTCGGAGCAGTCCAGGTCCTGACGTGAGATTTGCAGCAGAGGAAGCTGTACAGCACTAAGTCTTTGCTTACTAGCACGTAAGATTTCTTTTTATATTTACTTTACAAAACATATGTATTAAACCTTTGCTTTAGTCTACATAAGCACATATTTTCTAAAAATGAAAATAAAAAACGACAATGATAAACTTGCCACTGACACGAGTTTTGAACCAGCACATCGTTGTGCAAGTGGTTGTACATTGCGCCACTCGCTGATCAAGTTGAGCCAAATGACGGCTGATGTCATTATGCAGCGAGTGATCGCTTTCCAACTCTCCACAGCAGCGGTGTCAGAGGGAGGAGTTTAGATAAACCATCTGGGCGTCTCGTCTGCCTCGTCAACTCACTGTGACATCAGCGTGAACTGAAAATGCACTGACAGCGTTTGAGCATCATGGCAGTACAGCCGCGGTTTTTGCACATATAACTGCAAAATGAACGAGTTTGCACAAAAATGTCCAAAAAAAAAAGGCCTGGAAACAGTAGATAATTCAGTTTTGACCCCATATATTTCAGTGGCTTGAAAACAACATAAACAATGACAATTTTATAACAAATAGTTATCAGTTATATATTTGTTTGTAATTTATTTTAATAAGCATGACCAGTACTAGCATTTAAACCATATTTGTCTTCATATCCAGGGTTCCCTTTAAAGTATCAACAAATCAAAATGTGACTCGAGTGTATTTCTTACCTGAGGCAAAGTTCCACACGCCTCTTTCCACTAAATCCAGTTTATTTTGCCCAAAGTCCACCTGCTATGTCCGTCTCTTCGTGCATGAAAAACAGTCCTTCATTCAATCCTCGGGAACGTTTTCCCTCGCGATGCTTCTGCTGTTGATTTGCGTGTGCTCAGAGTATTTGACAACTTCTCATTACAAAGCAACATACAGACAGTTCTTCGGCATTTGCAATACAAGCAAATGATTTGTTCCAGAACTGGTGAACGCTCTGTTCTTTCACTTATTCTAAATTTTCATTCTTTAACGTTCCATAGCATTCAACAAACTGTCTTTTACAGCTCTTAAACTTCAGCTGAACATATCATAGCGCAGCACATTTCAGACAAGATTCATTAAAACTCTCTCTCTCTGCACAATCCTTCACAAAGCCGGGACAGTCCATTAGAGTCCAGCCTGTTCCTGTTGTCCTGATGTGCCACTGGGCCCAGAGCCAGAGCCGGGCATTAAAAAGCCATTAGTTTATCGTTAGTGGCGCCGCTCTGCTGGTGTGGAAGTGCAAAGCGCCCCGAGCATTCTTCCACACTACTGTACGTGAGCCAGGAGATTAGCTTTAGCCGAGTGTGAGAGATAAGAAGCACTGTGCACCTCCAGGGCTGAGAGACGAGAGCCACTGTGGGGTTTAGACAGAGCAGGACGTGAACAATCAGATGAATAAAGTGTGGGACGTATGGGTTTTAATGAGGCGGCCTAAAGGGACGACAGACGGAGATATATTCTGTTCAGTTATTCAACAAGATTCACCACGTCTAGATGTATAAGATACTAACTAATGCAGCAGGTTTTAACTGTGTACTGTAAACTCTCATTGATTCAGGTAAAGTCTCAACTCACTTTTAGAGCGACTAACCACAGGGCTTGGACAGTATGTTTTTTGTCACGATTACGATGACGATACACCATTATATCGATGTTAAGTAATGCAATATTTTTTCAATGACAGATGAAATGGTTTTACTTGTGGTTCAATATTATTAGGAATGACAATGCTGTAAGATTCAAAGCTGGGTTGTAATACAATATGTCTGCCCTCTTCCATGAATCCACTTTGGAGCTGATTGATTATGAAAGTCGACACAAACTTGATGTGAACAGCAGCTTTGACTGAGACGTGTAAATGTAACAAAGCCAAAAATACATTTAAGTTTTGAACTTAACCAGACCTAAACCCAAAGAAAATTTCCCCATGACTTCAACCAAAACACTCGTCTAAAGGACACTTAGAAAATAGTGTCTCTATACAATGCTATTCATTCATTCATTCATTCATTTTCTTCTACTTAATCCCGCTAGGGGTTGCGGGTGACTTTGGGCCTTAGGCGGGGAACACCCTAGACAGTGGCCAACTCATTGCAAGGTTAAACAGACAACCATTCACTATCTAATTCACTCATGAAAGGAAATTTAAGTGATGCCCAATTAACCTAAACATGCATGTTTTTGGAGGTGGGAAGAAACCGGAGAAAACCCACTGTGACACAGGAAGAACATGCAAACTCCTCCCATAGAGATCGTGAGGCGTTATAATACACACACAAAAATGGTTGGAAACATGTTCATGATGTTGCTACCTGACTCACGCCAGATGGATTTGTGCATCAGTCTGAATTGAGTTCTACACATAATCGTTCTGAAAGGACAAAAGCAGTTGGGAGGAACTTCTAGCAGAATACTTTGATCTTAATGGACGAAGCGTCCACCCCATTTTAGCGTTATTTTAGCTAAGCACAGAACATAATCATAAATAAGGCTCTCGTTGGAAACATCTTTCCCATTCAATAAACACATAAAGTCCATCTTCTTCATAAAAAAAAAAAGAAATTGTCGTCATGTCTGTTCAAACAGATTCAAATGCCTTGGCTCCAGTCTCTTGTGCCGCTTCGCCATGTTTGTAGTTTTGCTGTGAGTTCGCTGTCGTCACATCTGTAAACCCCGCCTCCTCCTGTAAAGACGACTTCTGATTGGTACAAGTGTTCCATACTCGGCTTGAACCATTGAGTGGGAGCACTTCAAGATGGTTTCTCGTGGATTAGTAATAAATTCTGTGCAAGGTTAACATGTCATAGAGATTAACACTATTAGTAAGCCAGAGTTGTAACCACTCTGCTATCTTTTTACATTTGCTCAACTTTTCATTTTAGATCTTAGATACTGTATAAATGTCTTAATTCTTTGTACACATTTGGCTGGGTTACTGTTGCAGAATTTGATAATGAAGTGGAAAGTTTGCCCAGATCTGGTTCTTTCTATATTTAGAGCAGTTTAATGCCTTGTTCTGCACTAACAACAGTAACACTGGACGACATGGACCAGGAAAACAACACTTCTCTGGACTTTAGGGAAATAAGAGATTTGTGGAAACAATTTGCACATGTTCTGATGGTTTGTTCAGTTTATAGTTATGTAGAACTACTCAAGTCAACCATCTTAAGGTTTCCTCTGCTTCGATTGAAGAATTGGCCAAAACAAAAGCTTTTTTTTAGGATTTACAGCTTAATTGGTTTTAGAATGTGCTGATGTCATAATCCTAGATGAGGTACAAAGGAATCACATTCTACTTTACCATGAAATATCTCCACACAGAGGATTTAAAACACTATAGACTGAATTTTACATAATTTCTTCTCTTTAAACTCTGGATTTTCTTGCTGTGGAGCCAAATACTTGAACCTGGTTTAATTATTCTTTCAAACAAAGATGAAAGAAGCAAAAATAAGTAGCAATGGCTGTACGAAGAAGCCTCAAATACGAGACACATGATTTTCAGGTGAATTTCCTCTTTCCCGAGCACCTCTCCTGACTTCCTGGACCTGCTGCTGCTGTTGTCAGAAGAGTCTTTAGTGCATCTGCATTTGGCACAGGCTGGTTCTGATGGGACGGCTGACAATGGTAGTGCCGGAGCCGACCGCAGACTGGTGTGAGTGTGATAAGACTGAGTGCTCCACGGGCCTGCAGCCAGAGCGCTCCGGAGGTGTCACAACACAACTCATGTCAGACTGAAGAAGAGCAGCAGAACCAGAGAGCAGCAGCATGTTCACAAATACACCACGAATCTTTATTTTGTCTGTTTCACGTGTAGCTTAAGCTCCTCTCGCTTCTCTGTTGACTCTTCACCTGGACAATGTTTTAGAAGATCGAGACATTTAAACTGGATTAATATACTGTTGGATTCAAAGCATTTTTTTTATTACACTCTGGAATTACACCACAGTTTGAGTACAAAGCATAATTTCCTGATATATTTTTCCAAAGGTACTTATTTAGTGTAGGTAAACATTTTTATCTTGTTGCGCTGAGTTTTGGTGGACAGTGGTCCCTCGTTTATCGCGGTAGTTGAGTTCTACAAATAACCTGCGAAATCTGCAAAGTCCTTTTTTTTTTACTACAATTTCCATAAAACCGTTCACCAGACACGTTACATTTTTCTCAAATAGAAATTAACATTTTTTGTCTTGTATAAACAAACAAAAGTCCAAACCTTCGTACACTTTGCGCTAGTGATGCACGAGTTCCAGTGGGTCGGGTCTAAACCATGGAAGTAAAATTAAAACTGGAGGATGAGTCCAAGATGGCTGCCCGGAAGCAGAGAGCGCGGGCAGAGCGGTAAGCTAGGATAAACACTGTTTAAGTGTTTGGGGCATTGAAAAAAATTGGAAAAGTTTATGTTGTGAAATTAGGGAAAAATTCCTTCAAAATGAGACCTTTGTTAAAGCTGTAGGCTGTAGGAGCGGCCACATCTCCACTCGCACCGGGAAAGAGGGGGCGGAGTCTAATCCAGATAATATAATACATCCATGGTCTAAACCTACGTTCAAGCGCTCTTATTCTTTAGCTTAAGGCTTATTGGACTGAAGTTCACGTCATGTCTTGCATGGTCTGTCTAACAAACTGAGACAAATATGGGTTTTGAGCAGACACTACAAAAAGAAAGAAAAAGGCAACAGACAAGTAGAAAAATCGTGGTGTTCTGTGCAGAGCATGCAGCCATGTTCTATGTCGTATGTGCTACGCCCTCTACGGGCTTCGCTATTGGCTAACACTCGAGGCAGCGCCTCGCACCTGAAGATCAAACAATGTACCGCTCCAATCATGGGGACGTGGTTCCCCCACTGGCCGTATATAAGGCCCTGTCCACTATCGCTCGCCCTTCTTTTCACTCAGCACTTGAAGATCTCTTAACATGTTCTTTAAGAAAGACTTACTCTCTACAATCAAGATTTGGGATTCGCCGTACTCACCAGCTCGAAGATTGTCACCCTCCGGTGTCGAGCACCGTGGGTACGGCAGATGTGAGACCCTCTTCTCCCCGAGGACCGTCTGTTTCCCTCTGCCTCTGTTGGCAGCACAACACAGGGATAAGACCGCCCCGTCTGCTGCTCGCTTCCCAGGGAGAAGCGAGAGTGGCGCCGTGGCTTCATGAGCCCCGAATCCCCGGAGCATCTCGGTCCGGACCCGGAGATGTCCGAGGGGAAGACCGTGCCTCCGGTCCGTGCTGCAGCCTTGCCGAGCAAGGCTCCAGCGCCTCCTTCCCTCCGGATTGTCCCCCTATGAAGAAGACATGGCGTTCCTCTTCTCCCACGGCTGCTGCTCGGCGCCAACACCGTGTGCCAGCATACCGGCCGTATCGCTGTGTGCTGGACTGGTGCAGCGAGTCGGGGGCTCCATCCATCGAGGACGGGATCAGTTTGGCTCTGCTTCCCTCTTCCTCGCTCTGATCTGGCGGTAAGCCTCTATTCCAGCCCGAGACAGGCTGACGGCGGTGTCGTGTATCGCTGCTATGCTAATGCTACACGGTCATAGCACTAGCTAGCTACTAGCGCAGGACGGGATCAGTTTGGCTCTGCTTCCCTCTTCCTCGCTCTGATCTGGCGGTAAGCCTCTATTCCAGCCCGAGACAGGCTGACGACTGTATTGTGTACAGCTGTTATGCTAATGCTGCACAGGCCGTAGCATTAGCTAGCAACTAGCGCAGGGCCTAGTTAGCTGCGGACCACGGTGGCTGTTTTCCTCTGCATGTCACAAGCTTTCGCCATGGGCGTAGGTCTATGTGCGCGGCACAGGTGGGCGGCAGACATCTCTGGCTGGGTCTGTCTTCCCTCTAGGACCATGAGAAAAGCAGCTCGCCCGCTGCTTCGCTCTTCTGCTCGGGTCAGAAGGAGGAGGAGCCGCTCTTCCCCGAGACACGCTCTTACAGCTGCGGCGTTCTGTTCCTCGGGCTCCGGCTCCCACAGATCAGGAGCGCGAGTCCGGAGCGGCGCGCTCCTTTATCTGGAGCTTGTAAGAGAGAGGAGAGGCTCTTTATGTTATGATTTAGAGTTACTTCTCACCATGCAACAGACACGCACTGGTAGCGTTTCTGTTGCTGTTCGGCTGGTGCTATAGCTCCGATGCTGGCTCCAGCTGTCCTGTCACTCTCATCCCCGCTGAGTGTCGCGGTGCGGATGAGTGCGTCAGGAAAGGGCAGAGGTTGACTGTGACCCCCCACTCTCGCCCAGGGAAGAAGACGTAGGTGAGAACCACGTACTTCACCACAGCCGCTGTCGTGAGGGCGGAGTTTCCAGCAGCTCAGATAGCTGTCCAGGGTAAGGACAGTTATTTACCCACCGCTGCTGCTCTGGTAGCAGGGCACCGTGTTCTGCTCCTATCTGCGCTTGGAAAGCATGTGAGAAGAAGACAGGCTTCTGTGCATCATCTCCATTTACTCATCTTTTTATGTAGATGTTTTTTTCCCGCTCCTCGCTCTGCTTTGAGGATGCGGATTTGTGTAGTGCAGGACCGTTTAGGGCGCGCTCTGATGCGCTCCCTCTCACAGGGTCACACATGCACGAGCAGCGGAGCTCCCATCACGTCTCCGCTCCCTCCCTGGTCAGTGCTGCGCAGCGACAGGGGACGCGCGCTCCACCTGTCCTGGCTGCGGACGGTCCCCCAGCTGGCATTGCTGTTGGAGTTACACCAAACGCCTTCTTGCGCTGTCCCGCAGCACGCAGGGGGCAAGTGCAGGCTCGTAGGGGTCGCGCATCGACGCGCTTCCCCTCGTGCTTTGGAGGAGAGTCTACAGTCCATAGATCCTCTCCTCTTACGGTTAGTGTAGCGCCGCGGCATCAGACGCCTGCTCGTCCCTTCCAGCATTAGGAGCAGGGGCAAGTCTGTGAGCGCTCGGCCTCTGCCCGGAGCTTGACAGCATCTCGGCGGAATGCTTGTCTATCTCCTCATTCCCTAGGGGAGGCGCAGACTGCGCGGGTGCGACGTTATGACCGGTTCTCGTTCGTACGTCCCTTACGAGCACGAGAACGGAGAAAGTAACTGCAGTTCTATGAGTATGTGCATAGCCCTCCTCGGGCTTCGCTTTGGCCTTTATCTACATGGAAGGCCGACATAGAACGGTTCCTACTCCCCGTACTTCTTGGTTGCCAAGAAGTGCGGCGGCATACGGCCCTTTTTGGATCTGCGTGTCTCCTCCTTCCTGTTACGTGGCGCAGGATTGGAGGTGCTAGCAGAGAGAGGAGAGAAAATGTAGTTACTTACGTAACTGTAGTTCTATGAGTTTGTGCGTAGTCCTCTACGGGCTTCGCTATTGGCCTCTATCTACATGGAAGGCCGACATAGAACGGTTTCTACTCCCCGTACTTCTTGGTTGCCAAGAAGTGCGGCGGCATACGGCCCTTTTTGGATCTGCGCGTCTCCTCCTTCCTGTTACGTGGCGCAGGAATGGAGGTGCTGGCAGAGAGAGCAGAGAAATTTTAGTTACTTGCGTAACTGTGGTTCTATGAGTGTGTGCGTTGCCCTCTGCGGGCTTCGCTACTGGCCTTTATCTACATGGAAGGCCGACATAGAACGGTTTCTACTCCCCGTACTTCTTGGTTGCCAAGAAGTGCGGCGGCATACGGCCCTTTTTGGATCTGCGCGTCTCCTCCTTCCTGTTACGTGGCGCAGGAGTGGAGGTGCTGGCAGAGAGAGCAGAGAAATCTTAGTTACTTACGTAACTGTAGTTCTATGAGTGTGGCATAGCTCTTTACGGGCTTCGCTATTGGCCTTTATCTACATGGAAGGCCGACGACATAGAACGGTTTCTGCTCCCCGTACTTCTTGGTTTCCACGGATGCATAGCCTAGAGGCCGTTTCGCATGCTGACCACACGACACCTGTTAAGTGTGTCAGTCTGGGCGATTGTCTGACTCTGTTAACCTCATGGATGCTTGCTTCCAGGTTTCCATTGTTTCGGAGCTCTGAAGGTTCCACCGCTTCTCCATGGCTAGGAGATGCCAGGAATATTGCTGACTCCCGTTTGGCTGTTCGCTGGCACTTGGAGAAAGTGCGTGGAGGCGGCGCTGGACCTGCTGCGTTGTATTGGAACCAGCCATTGGCTCATCCTGGCCTCCTCCCATCAGGAGGCTCAGGCTCACACAGAGGTGGTGCTGGATTACATCTTCAGGCTGGGCTTTGTGGTCAACAGACTGTGTTTGAAGGACGCAAGTCCGGTCCCATCAGATTCAATCGCTTCTCGGATTGATGGCAGTGGCCCAACCAGTGGTACAGCTGGCCTACTGCCCATGAGACGCCTCGGTGGTACTCCCGTCTCAGGTTGCACCCGGCGCACGACAGGAGGACATGGCTGAGGCCCCCAATGCCCGCACGGAAGGATATCCAGCTCTGGACCGTCCCGGTTCTTCTGAGCCAGGGTGTGCTGCTGGGTTGTGTCCCCCATTACACGGAGTTGTTCACAGATGCCTCCCTGTTAGGTTGGGGGGGGGGTCTTGGACCAGTGCTCGACGGGCGGCACCTGGTCTCCGACGCCCAGCCACATCAATGTCCTGTAGATGGAGGCAGTGAGGAACGTTCCTGCACGTCCTGCACTTCAGAGCGGAACTGGAGTGACACCACGTCTTAGTCCGATCAGACAACACGACTGTGGTGGCTTATCTGAACAGACAAGGGGGAACCAGATCTCCCTCGCTCCACAGGAGGGCGGCCTGAGATCTTTCTATGGGCCATCACTCACCTCCTTTCCTTGAGGGCCCGGCACATCCCCGGCATTCTCAACGTAGGCGCAGACAGAATGTCCAGGAGCGGAGCAGCCCGCGGCGAATAGAGCCTAGCCCCTTGGGTGGCGGCGCAGGTTTGGCAACAGCTCGGCCACCCGGTGGCCGACCTGAAAACACTCTATGCCCCCTGTAGTTCTCACTCAGACTAGGGGACGAGCCTCCTCTGGGCGTCAACGCGTTGGCGCACCGACTTTGGCCGAGGGGTCTTCTTTATGCATTTTCCCCTCCGGCTCCTCCTCCACTGCTCCACAGAGTCAGGAGAGACAGGCTACAAATGGCCCCGGACAGTCCAAGTGCCGGGTGGTACCCGGACTTGGTGTCCATGGCACAGGGGGGACCTTGGCCCCTCCCGGACTCGCCAGACACGCTGACTCAGGCCCAATGATCCCTTTACTCCGTCCAATCCTAGGCCACAGGCTCTTGGTTTGGAAGCCGAGAAGGAAGGTGGTTAGGCTTAGGCCTCCCTTCTGCTGTAGTCTCGACTATTCAAGGAGGCCGTGCGCCTTCGACGTTTAGGGCCTACAGGCTATGATGGCAGTTGTTTGCCACATGGTGCACGGAGAGGTCAGTGGGTGCACTATTCAGGAGGTCTTGGGTTTTGTCAGGGTCTCCTGGCCAAAGGTCGATCGGCTTCGACCTTGGGCGTCTTTGCTGCGGCCATCGCTTTCGGCCGCATTGGTTTTTGGTGGTTTCCTGGCCCATAACCATCCTCTCGTTAAGCGCTTCTTACGGGGTGCGCTCAGTCCGAACCCACCCCCAGAAGCTCTGCCGCCCCTTGGGAACTGCAGGTCTGTTAGAGGGCCTCTCGGGTCCACCTTTTGAGCCCCTGGATCGCGCTGAGCTCAGCTGCTTATCGTTTAAGACGTTTTTGGTGATCGCCTCTGCCAAGAGGGCAAGGGAATTATGCGTCCACTCCATCCACCCTTCTTGCATGTTCTTCAGCGGTGATGGAGGCTTGGTGGAGTTATGGCCGAACCAGGCTTTCCAGCCTAGGATGTCCAGGGTCATCCGCTTGGGACAGCGTTGTCATCCCCCACATGCGTCAGCGGAGGGTGAACGGTGTCACCTGTCATGTCCGGTCAGGGCATTTCGCCGCTTCCTGCACTGCACGGCTGGCTTCAGGTATTCTGACCAGTTATTTGTGGGTTTTGATGCGAAGGATCGAGGCACTGCTCTCTCTTCGCAGCGCTTAGCCCACTGGGTGTGCCAGGCGGGTCACATGACTGACGAGGCAGAGGGGCGTTCCCTCCTGCACTCATCAGAGCTCGTTTTACCTGGTGTGTGGCCACCTTTTCAGCTACTCTTAGAGGGGTGCCCCTAGAGGAGATCTGTCTGGCAAACTCCTGGTCCTCCTTGTCGACGTTTGTGCAGTCATATCTGTTGGATGTGACAGTGCGGTCAGTGACTCATTTGGTCCTTTATCGGATGAGTCGACATGAGGTGACGGCCTAAGGACTTTCCTCTTTGTTGGCGATGTGCCTCAGGCACTTTTTGGAGAGGCGACCTGCGCATTGCTTCCAGTTTCAGCGTCTTCTTCTGGAGGCTTTTGCCTGGGTGTTCTTGGCGCTCTTGGGAGAGGCGGCCTGTTCACCTTCGTTCGTACTCCTTCTGGATACTTTTGTGGTGGTGTCCTGGTGCTCTTGGGAGAGGCGACCAGTTCATCAATGCATTAGCACTCCTTCTGGATGCTTTTCTTGTGGTGACTTGGCGCTCTTGGGAGAGGCGGCCTTTCATCACCTTTGTTTCTTTTTCATGCGGGTGGTTGTGGCAGGTCCGGGCAGGACTATGTGCCTTCTCTCCATCCGGTTTCAACCTCGCCCGCTGCCTCTCTGTACTTGGTACGAAGTAGGTTTGCGGGTGCGCTCCAATCATGTATGCCTGCTGGGAGTACATTGATCCTACGGCCTTCGCGTAGGGTATGCCAATAGCGAAGCCCGTAGAGGGCGTAGCACATACGACATAGAAATCTTAGTTACCTAATGTAACTGTAGTTCTATGAGTATGTGCGTAGCCCTCTACCTGCAGGCCCAGCAGGCATGTCTTCCACTGTGCTAGAGTTCAAGAAGGGCGAGCGATAGTGGACAGGGCCTTATATACGGCCAGTGGGGGAACCACGTCCCCATGATTGGAGCGGTACATTGTTTGATCTTCAGGTGCGAGGCGCTGCCTCGAGTGTTAGCCAATAGCGAAGCCCGTAGAGGGCTACGCACATACTCATAGAACTACAGTTACATTAGGTAACTAAGATTTATCCACACAGTCATAAACACATCTGAACCACAAATGATGCTCCAACGTGAAACAGTTTTATCATCGTAAACTACGAGCAAACGAGTCAAATCCTCATCTGGAGAAACGTCCAGAGTGTCAGGTCAGCTCCTCCTGATCCAAGCTCATTAATGCGTTAAGAGCTTCTGTGCTGTTGCCTGTGAATGCATCCCCAACTGTGCGTTTGAGAGCAAAGCACAGTGTAAACTGTATATAAAAAAAAGCACTCTTGCACTAAAAAAAAATTCTGCAAAAACGAGAAGGTGAACCGTGTTAAGCANCTTTTTTAAAGACGGACAATAAGGTAAACTGGAGTGACCACACCTTCAGGGAAAGCTCAGCCAATCACAAGCGCAGCATTCAATCTTCCTGTTAGTAACTAAGATTCTTAATTTTTTGACAAATGGTGCATGCATTTGTTAGAGACTTCTGTAAATTAGAAGAACATCACCAGAAATGTTCACTCATTTCAGCAGAAAAATGATAAGATACACAAAACTTTTTTTTTTGCTTTTTTTAGTAAAAAAAAAAAAAGATAAGCACGATGTCAAACTGGGCCCAGGGGGCCAAATCTAAGCGACAACAATGAGATATATATTCCGTATGTAGGAATCTTCTGAGTGAGGAGGGACTTGTCTGAGTCTGACTATTGAATTCGGATACAATGAAAACGAACTAATCAGGCTTACCGAGAAAATGGCAACTGCAGAAGCCAAGCGCCAGCCACTAGAGGTCACCGATAGAAAATAAAGCGTCGCCCCCTAAAAAAATGTGGTAAATGAGATCTCAATTTAATTAATAGTTTTTGTATGTTTCCACTTTTCAAGACACTAAGAGCAGTGCATTCACAAATCACGCCAGTGTAAACAGACTCTGAGACAAAGTGGGTTTAAGTTGGAATAACTAACTTGTTTTAGTTATAAAGTAGTAACTTTTGGTTTTCAACTAAAAAAGTCTATGATAAATGCAGCTTTTTGTGAAAAAAAAAAAAATTAGACCATGAGTACTGTTTGAATTGAATAATAAAGAATTTTAGTTTGAATGCAGCTCTCTGATTGGCTGTACTTGGGTGGTTCACTTCAGTTTCACTTGTCTGGTTTGTAAGAAGTGCTTTAAAAGCCATAATTGCAACTAAAATGAATATATGTCAATGTAACCATGTGTCAAAGAATTGATGAGAGGAAGATGTCAGATTTAAAACCTAAATCATGTTTACCGTGTGAAAATCAGCTGTCCATTCTTTAAGTGGGTTTAAGTTTTGTTTGAAATGCCTCAAGTAGTTCAGTCTTCTTTTAATATGTAGATTGAGTACTAATTATGAATCGATCTTTAACAACAGGTACATGGGGTTTTTACCTTGCATACAAAGCTGATTATAATTATGACGTGAAAGTTTAGATTTATCCTGAAGTATACTGCTTTAAGTTTCTAGTGAAAAGACCTAAAATGCACCATCTATTACTTCAAATAATATGGAAAGTCACAGTTTATTGACCCTATTTTGTCCCGCCCACTTGGCTTGGAAATGCACTTCCTGTTTAGCTCTGTTAAGGTAGCTAATGTGTTGTTTGTCTGTCTTGTGGGGCAATTTTAATTAAATATATATATATTATATGCACTGTTAAGCTAAGTTGTTTTGAAAAATTAATCTTCAATCAGGTCTATGATTATTTAAACACATTCAGTATTTTTTCTCCTTTTCAGTCTGGCTTTCGCTCTGTGTTTTTCTATACCACCCACTGCCCTATTGAAATTTACTAAGCGACTTGTTCACCTCTTTTGATCAAAATCAGTATGTGGATCTATTTTTCTTGATTTGTCCAAAGCCTTTCGATCTAGTGGACCACTACTTGCTTCTTGATAAACTTTATGCAGTTGGTCTAGATGTCAATTCTATTCTGTGGTTCAATTCATACCTCCACAGTAGATCTCATATGTTGTTTCTCATGGTATTCAGTCAGATAAGTGTATGTTGAAAGGTGTGCCTCAAGGGTCTACACTTGGTCTCTTTGTTAGTATTTTCATTAATGATCTTCCAAATGTCATTTCAAATTGTTCTATAATATCTATGCTGATGATACTGTTATATACAATTCTAACTCTGATCTCTCCCTTGTAAAAAATCAGTTGCAACACAATTTTAATTTAGTTTCAAAACTGGCTTCATAATAATCATCTAATTTTAAATATGAAAAAGTCCTGTGTGTATACTCTTTGGTACTCACCATAAACTGCGAGATTCTCCTGATCTTCAAATTAAGTTTAGAGATGGTCCATAATGCATAAAGCTGATTCTATTAAATATCTTGGCCTTTGGCTGGACCCTGAACTCAACTTCAAACCACATATCGATTATGTCATCAAAAGAACATACGCAATATTAGGTCCTCTTTTTCGGTCCTCTAATTGTTTTACTTTAGAAGTCAGAAAAAGAATAATTGCTCATTAGTTTTACCTATAGTTGATTATGCTGACACAATTTATCAAAACACACATGACACATATCTTAAACCACTCAATGTTCTCTTCAACTCGCTTTGTAGATTTATTTTGAAATGTCCGTATCAAACCCCCACTGCATTCTGTTTGAGAAACTTAACTGGTTACAACCATCCAAGAGACGAGAACTAATTGGATTCTTTTAATTTTTAAATGCATTTACTTTCATTATCCACATTATCTTAAGCAATTTTTAACTCCAGTAAGTTCATCCTATTCGCTTAGAAGTACTTACAGTCTCACTTTGTCTGTTCCGTCTATCTACAAGGAAGTTGGACGTAAGATCATTCCAGTACAAAGCTCCTTCTGATTGGAATAATTTACCCATATCCTTAAGATCTTTAACATCTTTTAGTCTATTTAAGTCAACTTTATTTGTTTATCTCAAAAGTTCTTGCCGATGTATTAGCTTTGTTTGTTTATATTTATTCTATTCTAGTTTATTTTATTATTTCTGTGAATGTTTACCATTTAAATATTATTAATGGTACAACAATGGTAACAATTCTATGTTTGGGAATGTCACAATATATCAGTGTTGGGTAGCAAAATGAATTGTAAGATTAAATTGATTAAATTGATTAATTTTTCTGCATTTGCATTATGGTAGTGAGATAGCTCAGTTATAAAGTGTCCTTGTTTTGAATAAGTAACAGTTGTAACTATGTTATATGAGTATTATCTGTTGGATGATTTTCTTTTCTTGCTTCTCCCAACACTGAAGTATCTGTGATGTGATAATAACTGCTGCATTTTTTTTTTTTACTCTTGATACCCCTGGTAGCTGTGACCTAATGTAAAGCTTGTCTTCTGCTGGAGGTTGGAGAGGAGTGAGTGCGAGCATGTTTGTCTTGTCTGTCTTATGTTGTATTTGTATTAGATGTACTGTACCTGTCTTGTGCATTATAATTGTTCTTGTTGTGGACCCCCTCGAAAATGAGATGTGACATCTCAAGGGCATTCCATAAATAAATAAATAAAAATAAATAAATAAATAAATAAATAAATAAATAAATATAATGACAGTTAAAATAAACCCATCGACTGAAATCTACAGGCTAAATGCAGCTAAACAGGAAGTGCATGTCCTAGAAAAGTAGCGCGGGACAAAATAGGGTAGGGTCAATGAAATTGTCTTCTTATTTTTCTATTTATTATTTTTGTTGAGGGGGGGGTAGCAGAGTGGTTAGCGGTTATATGGGGGGGGGTTTGCATATTCTCCCCGTGTCACAGTGGGTTTTCTCCGGCTACTCCGGTTTCCTCCCATCTCCAAAAACATGCATTTTTGGCTTCGTTGGTTGCTTTCCCCCAGTGAGTGAATGAGAGAGTGAATGGTTGTCTGTCTAACTCTGCATGAGTTGGCCACTGTCCAGAGTGTTCCCCCGCCCTAAGGCCCAAAGTCAGTGGGATAGGCTCCAGTCACTCGCAACCTAACGAGAATAAGTGATAGAAAATGAATAAATGAATTTTTTTTTTACCAAGTGCTAGATTCATCATTTATCTTTCAGTGGAAAACACAAAGTTTACCAATGTACAACTAAAAGTGTAATATTTCTGTTCAGCGTGGACAGAAAGATTGGTCTCTGAATCTTCATCTATTCATGTTGTGATTTATGCTTCTGGGTCATTTTGCCTTGAAAGAAAAGATATTTCATTTTCTGAAGCAGGAATCATTTATATGTGACATTTAAAATTCAGATCCCGAACGTTTAAGAAGAGCAGTAAAGAAGCAAACAAGCACACGGAAAGCAGGTAGAATTTATAAGTTTATAGGACGTTTAGTTAAATTCTCTTTCGGACCATTTTCATAGATTGTCAGATCATTTGATTTCTCGCTGCTGAATCTTGTGCAGCGGGACATTTGCTTAACCCAGAGTCCGTTTTAATGACACTTGTGCGGAGAATGGTTTAATTTATTCAAACTCACACGCTTCACTGCTTTTGAGGGAAAATCTGCTCTCAAGTGTCAATATGTATATTTTAACAGACTGATTCAGCTGGACGGCTCATAAAACACTCCAAACACGGAGCAGAAACCGGAGGACGGACTAAACGTGGAAATGAGATGCTGCTGTTGTGTCGGTGAGCAAGACACTGTGGGTATTATGTTTATGTTCAGGTGGGTAAAATAAAACGCTACAAAAGACTGATTAGGGAAAGGAAGTAATATAATAAGCTTTCATTATAGATGTAAATATGAAGTACTGTCCGTTGGTGCCGACATGTTGATTTTGGTTTGTTTGAGCTTTAAAAAATGAACTCTGGTTTTCCCCTCAAACTGTTTGGGCCAGTTTTACTCCTGCTTACTTACAAAGATGAAACCGATCACCCTGGAGCAGAGCTGGCGACACCCGAGGTGTGGGTCTGTCTGAGTGCGACTCTTTGGCTCATTCCTAAACATGTCAATCCAATCACGCTGCTGCTCTCCACTCTGAGCCCCGGCCTTTGCCCTCTTCCCAATACATTTTCAATGAGTTTGCAGTGTTTGAGATGTGTTTGTAGGTGGAGTTTAGGGGGTAAACTTCACTTTAGGCTAAACGCGCTTTCAGAGACTAACTCCGCCCACAACTGCACCTCAAACAGGCTCGTAAAATCCTTTTAAGAGACGCCCAGGTGGGTGTGACAGACTTTGATTGACAGCAGAATATGTACAGTGACCTTGGTGAATGATGTGAGTTTTGTGTCGGAGCAGTCCAGGTCCTGACGAGAGATTTGCAGCTGAGGAAGCTGTACAGCACTAAGTCTTTGCTTACTAGCACGTAAGATTTCTTTTTAGATTTACTTTACAAAACATATGTATTAAACCTTTGCTTCAGTGTACATAAGCACATGCGTTTATGACGCGAGTATTTTCTAAAAATGAAAATAAAAAACGACAAAAGGAAAACTTGCCACAGGCACGAGTTTCGAACCAGCGCATCGTTGTACAAGTGGTTACACATCGCACCACTCGCTCATCAAGCTGAGCCAAATAACTGCTGATATTAGTGCTTAGCGGGTGATCGCTTTCCAACTCTCCGCAGCAGTGGTGTCGGAGGGAGGAGTTTAGATAAACCATCTGGGCGGCTCATCTGCCTCGTCAACTCACTGTGACGTCAGCGTGAACTGAAAATGCACTGACAGCGTTTGCCCAGCGTGGCAGTATAGCCGCGGTTTTTGCACACATAACTGCAAAATGAGCGAGTTTGCACAAGTAGATAATTCAATTTTGACCCCATCTACACAGTCTGACAGTGATAAAGTTGATTCTGTGTTTAGTTTCTCTTTAAAGTATCAACAAATTGAAATGTGACTCGAGTGTATTTCTTACCTGAGGCAAAGTTCCACACGTCTCTTTCCACTAAATCCAGTTTATTTGCCCAAAGTCCACCTGCTATGTCCGTCTCTTCGTGCATGAAAAACAGTCCTTCATTCATTCCTGGGGAAAGTTTTCCCTCACGCTGCTTCAGCTGTTGATTTGCGTGTGCTCAGAGTATTTGACAACTTCTCATTACAAAGCAACATACAGACAGTTCTTCGGCATTTGCAATACAAGCAATGATTTGTTCCAGAACTGGGTGAACGCTCTGTTCTTTCACTTATTCTAAATGTTCATTCTTTAAAGTCCCATAGCATTCAACAAACTGTCTTTTACAGCTCTTAAACTTCAGCTGAACATATCATAGCGCAGCACATTTCAGACAGATTCATTAAAACTCTCTCTCTCTCTGCACAATCCTTCACAGAGCCGGGACAGTCCATTAGAGTCCAGCCTGTTCCTGTTGTCCTGATGTGCCACTGGGCCCAGAGCCAGAGCCGGGCATTAAAAGCCATTAGTTTATCGTTAGTGGCGCGCTCTGCTGGTGTGGAAGTGCAAAGCGCCCCGAGCATTCTTCCACACTACTGTACGTGAGCCAGGATTAGCTTTAGCCGAGTGTGAGAGATAAGAAGCACTGTGCACCTCCAGGGCTGAGAGACGAGAGCCACTGTGGGGTTTAGACATAAAGAGCAGGACGTGAACAATCAGATGAATAAAGTGTGGGACGTATGGGTTTTAATGAGGCGGCCTAAAGGGACGACAGACGGAGATATATTCTGTTCAGTTATTCAACAAGATTCACCACGTCTAGATGTATAAGATACTAACTAATGCAGCAGGTTTTTAACTTTGTAATCCTTTACTGATTCAGTAAAGTCCCAACTCGTTTTTAGAGCGAATAACCACAGGGCTGGGACTGATTACGATGACGATACACATTATATGGATATTAAGTAATGCGATATTTTTTCAATGACAGATGAAATAGTCAAGTTTTATTTGTGGTTTAATATTGAAGGAAGTACATGCTGCGTAATTTTAAAAAAATTCAAAAATTAAGCTTATTCAAATGAATGACTGAGTTGTAAAAGTTTGGTGTCGACACAATCCTGATGTGAACAGCAGCTTTGACTGAGACTTATGTAATGTAACAGAGCCTAAAATACATTTAAATGTGTTGTTTTTTTGTACTGCGTTTTATTTAGACATTTAGGTATTGAACTTAACCAGACTTAAACATATTTGTTAAACCTAAAGAAAATGTCCCCAGGCTTCAACCAAAACACCTGTCATTAAGACGCTGAGAAAATAGTGTCTCTATTCAGTGCTTTTCATAGCATCAAATAGAGACGCTGTATAATAGACACTCAATAAATGTCTGGAAACATGTTCATGATACAATATTAACATGTTACTAACCTGGCTCACGCCAGATGGATTGTGCATCAGTCTGAATTGCGTTCTACACTCTCTCGTCAAAAGCAGTTGGGAGGAACTTCTAGCAGAATACTTTGATCTTAATGGACGAAGCGTCCACCCCATTTTAGCGTTCTTTTAGCTAAGCACAGAACATAATCACAAATAAGGCTCTCGTTGGAAACATCTTTCCCATTCACTAACACACAAATCATCTTTTTGCTCAGAAAAAAAAAGAAGAAGAAGAAAAAAAAGAAATTGTTGTCATGTCAGATTCAAACAGATTCAAATGCCTTGGCTCCAGTCTCTGGTGCCGCTTCGCCATGTTTGTAGTTTTGCTGTGAGTACGCCTGTCGCTCGCTGCTGTCGTCACATTTGTAAACCCCGCCTCCTCCTGTAAAGAAGTCTTCAGATTGGTACAAGTGTTCCATACTCGGTTTGAACCATTGAGCGGGAGCTCTTCAAGATGGTTTCTCGTGGATAAGTAAACCATAAATTCTGTGCAAGGTTAACATATCATAGAGATTAACACTATTATTAAGCCAGAGTTGTAACCACTCTGCTATCTTTTTACATTTGCTCAACTTCTCATATTAGATCTTAGATACTGTATAAATCTCTTAATTCTTGTACCACATTTGCCTGGGATACTGTTGCAGAATTTGATAATGAAGTGGAAAGTTTGCCCAGATCTGGTTCTTTCTATATTTAGAGCCGTTTAATGCCTTGTTCTGCACTAACAACAGTAACACTGGACGACATGGACCAAGAAAACAACACTTCTCTGGACTTTAGGGAAATAAGAGATTTGTGGAAACAATTTGCACATGTTCTGATGGTTTGTTCAGTTTATATTTATGTAGAACTACTGAAGTCAGCCATCTTAAGGTTCCCTCTGCTTCGGTTGAAAATTGGCGAAAACAAAAACTTTTTTTGGGATTTACAGCTTAATTGGTTTTAGAATGTGCTGATGTCATAATCCCAGATGAGGTACAAAGGAATTACATTCTACTTTACCATGAAATATCTCCACACAGAGGATTTAAAACACTATAGAGTGAATTTTACATAATTTCTTCTCTTTAAACTCTGGATTTTGTTGCTGTGGAGCCAAATACTTAGACCTGGTTTAAATATTCTTTCAAACAAAGATGAAGAAGCAAAAATAAGTAGCAATGGCTGTACAAAAAAGCCTCAAATACGAGACACATGATTTTCAGGTGAATTTCCTCTTTCCCGAGCACCTCTCCTGACTTCCTGGACCTGCTGCTGCTGTTGTCAGAAGAGTCTTTAGTGCATCTGCATTTGGCACAGGCTGGTTCTGATGGGACGGCTGACAATGGTGGTGCCGGAGCCGACCGCAGACTGGTGTGAGTGTGATAAGACTGAGTGCTCCACGGGCCTGAAGCCAGAGCGCTCTGGAGGTGTCACAACACAACTCATGTCAGACTGAAGAAGAGCAGCAGCATGTTCACAATACACCACGAATCTTTATTTTGTCTGTTTCACGTGTAGCTTAAGCTCTCTCGCTTCTCTGTTGACTCTTCACCTGGACAATGTTTTAGAAGATCGAGACATTTAAACTGGATTAAAATTGTATTACACTCTGGAATTACACCACAGTTTGAGTACAAAGCATAATTTTCTGATATATTTTTCCAAAGGTACTTATTTAGTGTAGGTAAACATCTTTATCTTGTTGCGCTGAGTTTTGGTGTACAATGGTCCCTCGTTTATCGCGGTAGTTGAGTTCTACAAATAACCTGCGAAATCTGCAAAGTCCTTTATTTTTTTTTTACTACAATTTCCATAAAACTGTTCACCAGACACGTTACATTTTTCTCAAATAGACATTTTTTCTCTTGTTTAAACAAACAAAAGTCCAACCTTCGTACACTTTGCGTTAGTGATGCACAAGTTCGGGTGGGTCGGTTCTAAACCATGGAAGTAAAATTAGAACTGGAAGATGAGTCCAAGATGGCGGCCCGTTGTCTTCAATGTTCAGTGGCGCAGAAAAAGATTTTTACTTCCGCGTTATTTCCTGAATACGGGCTAGCGCCTCCTGCTACTGTGATGTCAGAAAGTGACAGCGTGATCAGTTTTGACCAATCAGCGCGATGGTGGCCTGAGTGGGGAGATAGCGCGGGCAGAGCGGTAAGCTAAGATAAGTTTAAGTGTTTGGGGCATTGAAAAAATTGGAAAAGTCCAATCCAGATAATATAATACATCCATGGTCTAAACCTACGTTCAAGTGCTTTAGCTTAAGGCTTATTGGACTGACGTTCACGTCATGTCTGGCATGGTCTGTCTAACAAACTGAGACAAATATGGGTTTTGAGCAGACACTACAAAAAGAAAGAAAAAGGCAACAGACAAGTAGAAAAATTGTGGTGTTCTGTGCAGAGCATGCAGCCATGTTATCCACACAGTCATAAACACATCTGAACCACACAGATGATGCTCCAACGTGAACAGTTTTATCATCGTAAACTACGAGCAACGAGTCAAATCCTCATCTGGAGAAACGTCCAGAGTGTCGGATCAGCTCCTCCTGATCCAAGCTCATTAATGCGTTAAGAGCTTCTGTGCTGTTGCCTGTGAATGCATCCCCAAACTGTGCGTTTGAGAGGCCACGAAAGTTGAACCGCGTTATAGCAATGGACAACTGTAGTTTAACTATTGTTCTTCGTAAGCCCAGTGAGAATGTATGCACACACTGTTATGGGAAACCTTTAATGTTTGTGACTAAGTATTCTTTACCTGTCTCCTAACAGCTCCAGAATGAAGTGTGAAACTAGTCGTTGTTCAGTTATACAGATACTAGGGATGGACGAGATCTCGTGCCGCGAGATCTTGCGAGATCACACTGTCACGATACTGTGCGCACACGTACTGAACTGTCTCGTGAGATTTTTCCATGGTCATGAAATAAGTTTGTATCTTTGAGCAGCTGTAGTAAATATTCTCCTCCACACACAGACTTGTAGCAGACCTATTCTGACAGAAAACTGTCTAAACTCCGTCTCAGTTTTTATTTCGTAAAGATAGGACCAATATTGACAGAGATAATTAGTCCTAAACATTGTAAATTAGCACGAAAAATATATAATCGTCAAATATACGCGCGGACATCGCGGGAACAGCGCAGTGTTTTACACTTAAACATAGTATAAAATAGATCCACAAAGAGATATTTTGGCCTATATCCTCAATAACTATATTGAAGTACAAAGTCTCCTCGTCTGTGTGTGTCTGGGCTGTCAGCAGTGGCAGCGCTGTGAAGAAGGGAAGGGGAAGGGGGCGGAGTCTGAGCTACACACGGGGAGCGGATTAATTTCAGTCAAAACTATTATCGTTCAAATAATAAAGTAAAGCTAACTAAAAGAATATAAACTAACAATAATAAATAATATAAATTAGCAATAATAAATAATACAAAATAATACAAAAATAATCAATCTTTTTTTATTTGCCTTGTTTATTTCTAAATAAAACATTAATGCAAATTATTTAAATTTGTCTCGTCTCGATCTCGTGGACCCAATCTCGTGGCTCGTCTCGTCTCGTGAAAATTCTGTCTCGTCCATCCCTAACAGATACAGTATGTCTTCCTTACAGAGACTCTTTGTCTCTTACCAAATGTAAATGCATCTCTCACCATTAATCATGCTGCTAGAAGTATTAATAAAGAGGCTTCTCGAGGAGGAACTGGGACAGGCGGAGTGGAGGACTGGGCGACGAGCTGAGAGAGAACAGATCTGATAAGGACCAAGGACTGTATTACATTCAATTATGCACAATTGTATTACTTGTAAATGAACCATTCTTTTGAGCTCATAACTTTCTACTGATCTTAACTTTAACATGGATATACAGTACTTCCACAACAGCACACACCAGCCAATCAGAGGAGAAGGAGGCGGGCATGCAACGATCAACCAATGAGTTGATCTGAAGTTGCAGAGATTCTGAAGAGTCAAACATTATAAACGTGTGACAAGTCTCTAAGAACATGACTTATGTCTGAGTCAGGTCACACTCTCTGAGCGTACTCATTTTGTTTTATACTGTATTGAAGAAAATGAAAGCAAACAATAAGACTATAGTGTGTCTGGTTATGTAAGCTCCTGTACTCTCTCTGGTTCTCTCCTCTGACCCAGTGAGAGTAGGAATACGGTGTCATTCATTTTTTATTGCCGTATGTTTGTGCACAGCAGCAGCAGCAGAGGAGCGGGTCATGTGATCTGATATGAGAATATGCACATTGCTCTTTCATAGCGGCTCCATCCATCACTGCTGCGGTAAATCTAATACAACACAACTCATAAAGAGACACTGTGAGCTCCTGCGGGAGAGAAACAAGCCTGTGCACGGCTCGCAAACTTTCTCCAGTAAAACAACATCAAAACAGCCTGATCCAGAGATAGAGACGCTCATTCTTTAGGACACTGAACACACTCAAAAGTCTTACATTTTAATACTTCAGAGTGAAACCTCCCCTGTGGTTTACTCACACAATGCAAACTAAATTTATTGTTAACTGCATAAATTCTCTTATTGAAATGAAGTAAATTATGTAAAACAGCCAAAGCTGCTCGTTAGTGATGCACAGATGAAAATTGTGCTGGATCGGGTATTTTATAACATTGGTTCAGCCAATGTCATATTTGTGCTTTTAATTGGACGTAATGAGACTAATTTATTGGCTGGTGTTGGTCCAGAACCTCTCAGAACGTGAAAAAAAACAATTACACAACACAATAAGACAAATGTCTTATGTTTTGTTAAGAAAGAAAGCAATTTCAGTCCTTACACTGGTATTGGTTGATATTGAGTATGGACAGATACTTAAAATAAAGTATCGTTATCGGAATTGAAAAGCTGGATCTGCACATATAGTATTTGGGATTTAAACCGGAAAAAAGAAAGTTCTAAATTTCTGACCCCCCGCTTGTCCCTCAAAGAGGCCTAACTTCTCTTCTGAAAATATAATTCAAACTTAAATAGCCTAACTTACTTGTGAAGGCAACATGTACACAACAGGTATGTTTTAGGAATGGATATAACAGCCCGTGCAGCAGTTTAACATTAAACTGGACCTATGCACTTCAGCCTTATTGGTTCTAAGCAAGCACATTTCATTAAATCTGTCCTGTGTATGCGCTGTCGAATCTGCTTTGATTGTCGTGTATTGATATATTTTATTCCATGTCTTCACTTGTGTTTGTCTGTGTCCGCGGTTTGATATCTTATACATGTCATTTAACCTACAAACTACACAACTGTGGCTGCTCTGATTGCAGAACACAGAATCAAATCTTGTCATTTGCCTGTGAAGCTGCTCTTGCCATGTACACTGTAAAACTAACAAAGTTTTACAGTGTACATGGCAAAAGTAAACATGTATGCATTTTTTGAGAAAGAAAAGTAGGCCTACTCGAAATAGAACGGTAAAGACTGGATCAATAAGCAGTAGACCCATATCAAGTATTATAAATCCTTAACAATGTTGATTATGTCAAATTCTTTGCCCCTCCTTTTAATAAATTATTTTAAAATTTGAATCTGATTGGTCGAAGCATCTGAACCCAAAAGAAACTGAGAAGTCAAGTTTTTTGGGGACGTTTTTTCAAGTCAAAATAGTTCTGCTAAATTAGGCCGAATTAAATCTGTCAGACGGCAAAATGTCCTATCTCTGCTGTTATCTGTTATATTTTAGTCTTAACCATTACCCAAACCCTTTTCCTAAACTTATCCATTATCCAATCGTAATTATTCTAGCATTCCACTTTCTTCTTCGGTGCAGTCGTCTTTCTATATTGTCCTGACTGTCTCTCGCTATGTCTGCTTTGCCTTTGCTGCCTTGTTTCTCCAGGAAGAACTGCTTTGGCATCGTCTCTCTCTTGTCTCCAATGCATTCGACTGTCCTTCATGATCATGTCACAGTAATCACGTGCACTGTGTTTTGTTGTGTTTTTGTATGCATACTTTGCATTTCATATTCAGAAGAGCAGGTGGTGGCGCAAGAAAAAGCGCAGCGGCCCAGAGGCTCACCCAAAACGTAATTTTGTACTCTCTGTGACTAGGACAGTAAATCTTTCTGTTCTATTCTGTAACCAAATGACTATTTATGTTTTTGGTTTGCACTTTGGGGCTTGGAGGAAGTCTTGGCGGGCAAGAAAAAAGGTAGAACAAGCTCACTGCGACCATCTTTACCGTACGGCAGAGATCACTCCAGATGGATTCTTAAGTCAATGTTTCCCTCTCTTTGTCTCTTTCTCCAGGACAGTGCCACGATGCAGTTCTGTGCCAACAAACTGGACAAGAAGGACTTTTCGGGAAGTCGGATCCGTTCATGGTTTTCTACAGAAGCAACGAGGACGGAACGTGAGTGAATTTCCACATTTACACATGAAAACTGTGTCTTTAACCTTCAGGCTGTGAGCTCAGACGTTGGAAACATACACAACATTTATAATCTCTGCACGATTTCCACCACATTGATTTGTGGTCAACAGGCTGTGCATTTGAATAAGAGCAGAGCAGAACCCAGCGTGAGTCCAAAAGCACCTGTCACAATCGTCCAAATGCAAGTTTTAACAATAGTTTATGTCTGTCATTTTATCTAGTTTTATATTGATGTAATTAACCAAAAGGGATTTTAAATAGTTTCCTCTAGAGCTGCTTGATTATGAAGAAAATACTAATCAAGAGCAGTTAAATCGTAATTAAAATGGATTATTCTAATAGAGCGCAGAGCATTAGTGCTGTTTAAATGCAGAGTGAAGAAATAAGATGAAAATAGGTGACAGATCTTACAAAAATAAACTTTTGTAAATGTTCAACAATTGTAAAGAAACTGTCTGGAACCTACTTTTTGCTGCAGTTTCCCAGTCTTATAAAAACATGTCCTGTATGACCTGTAAAGCTAGAATCTGGTTCAAGGATCTCTGCCATTACTCTTAATGTAACTGTATTATGTACTAATAAAAAGAACCTTAACGTTGCCTGAGCAGCCAGTCCCTACACGCTTTGACAGACAAACTTTACAAAGACGTGAGGGTCTTAAATTAGAGCGCCGGAGTTCAGTTTCGAGAGCGGGCTTTTTGAGCGCTGAGTCAACCAATCACAGAAACCCAAATGACGCTGAAACAGCAACACGCTAAACTGGATGTTTTCATAAACGTGCATTGTGACAAGGCCCTCAACATGATTTGTTGCTCAGGTTTTAAGGAACTGATACCTTTGATTGTTTAACCAAGAAAGATAGAGAAAATACTCTATCAGCTTTGTCCGCCATCTTGAATGTTCTGAAACGGTAAAAAAAAAGGTAAGTAATTTGCGAGGGGGGGTCGTTTAAGACTGGATCGTCCTAATTTTGGTTGATGAAGTGATTGGCTCTGTCTGTGGTTCCAGACCCTTCTGCATTCCAACAGAAATAAAGCAGGGGCTGCTCAGGCAAACACTAACTCACCAAACACATGAGAAACATGCAAACTCTACACGGAAAGGCTTGGGAGTCGAACACTCTTGCTGTGAGGTGACCGTGCTAGCCACTCTGCTAATGTGCTAAAACGTTTCAAGACACTTGGGTTTACATGAGAACTTTAATCTGAATAAAAAAGTATTCTTAAACTTCTCCTCAGCTCACAGAACATGACATGGAGCTGATGATGTGATTCTCCAGCTGCTGCTTAAAGACATCATTGGAACGACTCTAATAAAGTTAGTGTCATGTTTACGTTCAACATTACAACAGCTCCCTGTCCAATCAGAACGCTTCCTAACCCCAGACGTTAGCGGAATTAAATAAAGAAAGAGACAGAAATAATCTTGAAACATCTTCTAATGTACGTTTAATCCTTTAACAATATAAAGAAGAAAGGTTTGAAAAGCAGTGGGATGCTCATCATAAAAAAGTAATTTACATCTAAAAAAGAAGAGAATAGTGTCATTAACCATGAAAATCAGCCCCAGCAGCCGCCGCTCTGACACGCGTCTTAAAATAGAACAGTTTAATGCTTTGTTTACCACTTATTGTGTCTGCGATCATTTTCCAAAACAATATTTCCCATCACGCCTCTTCATCATTAACGTCAGCCGGCGCAATCGCAGAGCTAACTCTCTCATATCTCAACACAATTTAGGAAAGTTCCTGGAAAAGGCAAGAAATTAAGTATTTTACTCAACAACTGAAAATGTCGTATTTATTCATTTATTTAGTCAATATTTTACCAGGTAAGTCGTTTGAGAACAATGCCTCATTTACAAAGTACTAAACACAATCAACAAATCAAACAAGCATTAAACATTTAAGGAAAACATAAAAGTACAGTGTTAAAACAAATTGAGCTTTGAAAAGAAAAAAGTGTCACACACCTCTGCTCTTTTCTGCTAAAACAGAATCAATAACAGCAGAAACACGTACATCCACAGGAGCCGCCATCTTTGACACTTCTGCTGCCGTCTTTGCTAACAACCCCCTCAATCATTGCCTGGAAAATCCAGACGATCTATAAAAAATATATCATCATCAAAAAAAAAAAAACATGATAAAAATGATCACGTGGAACTGAAAAACACGGTGGATTTCTGCAGAATCAATGAGCGAAGCAAAAAACATTTGATTGTGAGGTGAGTGAAGTTAGATTTTGGTCTAAATGACAGACGACTAATCAGCTCCTTTGTTTCATCTGCGTCAATCAAATAAACTTCTTATTGTCCAGTACGATGTAGATTTGTCAGAAACGCATGTGGGCGGTGTGGTGTCCAGACCCACTCTTCGCAGTTTGCTGAAGCAGCCTGTTCTCACAGATAAGCGTGTCAATACCGCGCAATTTGAAACAGCGTGTCATATGAACGCAACTTCTATTTGTTGCGTGTGTATTTCACGCGTTTCTGTCCCAGTTCATTTCTGTGGTGAATTTAAAGGCATGTCATTATTCATGAATACTAACACAATCCTAATTCTAAACTTAACTAACTCCAAGCCATAGACCTAAATGTACCCATTTTTGCAACTTCAGTCCTAAACTTAGCCGTTAACCCCCAAAACCTCCTGTTTGTCCTCCACATTGCGTGTCCATACCACAAAAGGCAGAAGCGTCGTCATGACACGGCGTCATGGCCTGGTATTTAGACACGAGCCATGAGAATATGTTGGCTGAAACCTGGACTCTGGATCCCAGGCAACTGAACTAATCCTGCTGCGATGTGACTTGGTTGTTAAACCAGTAGTTCAGACTGCAAACCAAACGGCTGCGGCTTGGGAGCCAAATGCGACCCTCTGACCACTTTGTGTTGGCTCTCAGATCACCTGATGAATTGGCACAAACAGCAACTTTGAAAATCTATCTTTTTAAATGCCGTTATTAAGCATTTTAATGTGCACTATTAGGGTTTTATGTGTTCTCAATGCATCCATTTTTTTTTTTTACAATATTGCCTCTTTTAAATGGCCCAGATTGGCCCTCCGTTTAGGTTTCAAGATGCGGCCCTTGATGAAAAAGTTTGGAAACATCTGGGTTAGATCCTTATTGTACAAATGAAGACTTTGTGAGACGTTCTGGTCACATCAGCCAGTAAATAGTTTCTTTGTATTCGAATAAAGACACAACCCAGGGTTTTTGTTCTGCCTACAGCTTTATCAGAGTCATTTTTTCAGACAAGTAACAGTACTTTTACTTCTACCACCTCTGCTCATATCTCAATCGATTTCGGAAACGTCCCCTTTTAATAAAACATCTGCAGGCCTAAAAATCCAGATGGCACATTTTCATCAAACATCACAGCGCGGCGTTTCCGGCTCTTTCCTTTCTAAACGCCACACACTGGTTTAATATGTAGCACCCTCCAGCTCTAACAACAGGCTCTCTGCTCACAATCTGCAGGGAGCCGCGTCCGAGTCGATAAAGTGTGTCAAAGAACTGGGAATAAGCCCGGAGAAGTTATTAAGGCGAGTGGAGAGATGCCGCGCGCCTCTCGGGAAAAGGTCTAGGAAATGAGTGTCCGAGACAGAACGCTGTGTAAATTGAAAATGAATATATACTGTTATGAAAAGTGCATGCGTATTTCTCTTAATAATTGCCTGCTTTGTGGGATGGGAGTGTTCTTTGAGGGATTCTATAGGGAAAAGAAGTTATGGTGGAAGAAAATGCTGCAGTGTTATTACAAGCTTAAAAAAAATAAAGTAATGGAATGGCCCAGTATTTGTCAAAGTATCTGAAAATTAGTTTGCAGAATGTCAGCTCCATCGAATACCATGTTGTTACTGAAAACAAGAATCAATTCAATTATTTTTTGTAGAGCTTTTCATTCCCCAGTTTGAGTCCGTGTCAAAGTTTGTGAGGCGATCTAATACTTTTAGTTTTTTTACAGTTTCTAGCAGTTTAAACAGTGAAAACTAAGTCAAATTAACAACCAGCATGAATGACCCAAATTGGGGAATGACAGAGGTCAAAATTACAACCGTCGCTTCAGGGGGCTTCAAACAATTATTGACTAAGCAAACAGAAATGGAGAAAATCAAACTATGAAACAGTCAGTTATGCAGAAGCAAATTGCTCAAAAAAGTTTGGAAATTGTCCTGGAGCATCACTTGTCTTTAGACCCTCCTTCTCGACAAGTAAAAACTAAAAAAGTGGGAAAAAGAGAATGTTTGAAGAGAACTACTGTGAGAAAAAAAACCCACTCCCATGGTCAGTCAGAATGTAGATATAACCAGCTTTGGCAGTGGGAATTGGCTCATCCTGCAGGCAAGGACAAGCTAATGCAGAAGACAGAGGTTTGCTGGTTTATGTTTTTAGCATAACTCTAGCCTCCATAAACAAACCTAACAGTATCTTTTGACTTTTACAAATAATATTTTAAGAATGTAATACATGACATTTCATTTTTGGATTACATAAGATTGACAAATTTGAACTACATGTACTAACCCAGAAGTGTGTGTGATGCACACTAGTTTGTTAAAGCCTAAAGGTTCTCACACATAACACGACCACGAACGATTTCAATGAAACACCTATGTGGTGGCGCATTGACGCTCGACTAGAACAGTGAGAATGATGCGGGCGTCTGTGAACTTGCCTCTATGAACAGGCGTCTATGCGCGACCGTGTGAAGAGCAAAGTGACAGTGACTTAAAACGACCAGTACTACAGCTTTAACATGATCAGACTTTCGAGTTAATAACCCATTCTAATCAAAAATTCCAGAAACAAAAAAATCAAGGAACATGTGTGACTGGGACTTACTCTGTGGCTCCACAAAGAAAAAAAAACTCATATTCACAAAGTTTAGTCCAGGGATTCCTCTCGTTTGCACATTATGTGCTGTTGATTTCCAAAATGCATAATTCCTTGAGTCTGGCAAAAACAAGAGGCTATTTATCCATGAAATACACAAATGAACTGTCTGTTCACA
The DNA here is from genome assembly GCA_038363315.1 of Mugilogobius chulae. Lineage (NCBI taxonomy): Eukaryota > Metazoa > Chordata > Actinopteri > Gobiiformes > Gobiidae > Mugilogobius > Mugilogobius chulae. The sequence goes on from JBBPFD010000691.1 coordinate 65,199, forward strand.
GCAAAACAATGAATTCCGTGATGAAAATAGCCTGTTGACATGACTGAAGCAGAACCATAGTGTCATTCTAACAACAGCCCCTGACTTTATGATGGGTCAGTCGAGGTCCAAGATGGGAAAAAATGATCTTTATTTTCAGTACTTCTGCATTTACTGACAAATAAACCAAGACATATTGTTTGTTTTGCAGTTTCAAATAATAAAACCATGCATTATACAATAAAAGTTTAAAAAGCGTTATTATTCTGGGCTATTTCATAGTTAAATATGATTTGTTTTAAAGCATGTGCTGATCTCAAACGGGCCTTCTTGCTGTGAGGGGAAACGCTATTCACTCTGGCACCGTGCACCATGAATTGAATAGATTGGATTCACTAATAATTTAGCCATCAGCCACTCTAACCATCACCAGCCATTTAAACACACACCAGGTCCACTTCAAGGGTGATATGTCTTGCTAAGGACACAACAACAGTTCCTTCTCTGTGTTCCATCCAAGTACTGCCCAACCCCAACCTGCTTAGCTTCTGAAATCTGAAAGAATCAGGCTTTACAATTGGAATGACCACTGACTTCAGAATAAGGCTACAAATAATGTGGAGTTAAATACAACATAATTCTTCAGAAATGTCTCCAAATCAAAGTGAAAATGAGAAGCAGAGCCGTGACTTTGGTCTGACCTGACGATGGGTTTTACAGCCGCTGTGAGTGAATTCTAACAATCTCATGTTTTATGTGAGCGGACCGGTGTAATTACTTATTGAAGAGTCTGACCTTGTGTCTTTGTGTGTCTCAGGTTTACGATCTGTCACAAAACGGAGGTGGTGAAGAACACGCTGAACCCGGTGTGGCAGCCGTTCGCCATCCCGGTGCGAGCGCTCTGCAACGGAGACTACGACAGGTAAAACACGTATGGAAATGTGTGTGTCTGTACCACTGCTGTGCAATTCTATTTAAACACCACACACCAGCACAAAAGCCAATTAAAACCTCAAGACTCTTCACATGTGCTCTTTAAAAGTCTCTTCACCCACATGTTTGAACACACGTCTGTATTACCTCCTGCTCTGTGTCTCTGTCTCCGGTCCGCTGTGATTGTTTTAGCGTCTCCTATTGATTCTGCTTCCCATAGAGCTGTCAGTCACTCTGCCGCTGCCACACTGTCACCGCGCACACACGCAGCGCACACACACACATGCAGAAGGTCAGGCGTGGACATTGATCTCAACACAAAAGGCTCAGCTGCAGCAGGTTTGAACAGCTCTCAAGTGTCTGTGAGGGGAAGCTACATGTGGACAGTCAATGCTTCTACCACTTGTTAATGCATTATTGTCACTTGCTTAGTTGTGATTTATTATTTTGTCGACATTCACACAAGTCACAGGATTCAGTTGATAAACAAAAACATGAATGAGAGAGCCCTTACTATCTGCACTGTCTGTTTTCTCCATCTTTCTCTCTAACCCTTAAACCGCTGCATTCTAAACCCTCCTGCCACCGCACTCGAGTAGGGTCCCGCTGCAGACTGCAAGATGGAGGCGTGTCGTTAGATGGGCGTGTCGTGAGCACTAGTGTGGTGAACAGTCTTTGCACTAGGTGGCGATATTCACATCAACCCTTTACGATAAAGACGCCAGAGACGATGTAAAATTTGAAACCTCAGTGAATATATTATTATTTAATATTATTGCCGGAATTATTAAAATTGACCTGGAGAATAATGTCTTTATTTTTAATTGCTTTATTTATTACATACTTTTTATTTTGTCTGATTTTACGTGTTTTCCAGTGGTTAGTGCTGATAGTCAGGTGGTTGCCATGGTGACAAGTTTATAAGTGTCGCTAAACGGGGCTAAACTGTTATATTTTTATCTTAACCTTTACCCAAACCTTTTACTAACCTTAGCCATCACCCTAACCCTTCTCCTAAACTTAACCGTTCTCCTAAACTTAATTGTCGTCCCTCTGGTTCCAACTACAACGTTTTTCTAGCACCGGAAATGGAGCAGCTTCACTGCCGGTAGAGCTCCACTCCGCGTCGGCTTTTAAAATATATTTTTTAAGATGCTTATTTTAATTTACATCCCCGGCTTATATGTCTTTTACCATAGGTTTGGACATTTTTTGTATGAATACGGTTTGTATATTCGCCAAAATAACGTCATTTCTGTCGTGAGGGGCGTGTCGTGAGGGGGCGTGTCGTTAGTTCTGCGGGCTGCAATCAGACATACTTGCTGCACTCAGCTGTCAAAATGACTGCCAGTGTTGGGGAAAAGTATTGAAATTAGTTACTCATTACCTAGTTACTGAGCCAAGAAAATAACTTAGTTACATGACTTTAGGAAACTTTGTGTGTTTTATTGCAAATATTGATCAAAAATGGGACTTATAATTGTATTATTGGCATTTAAGGTGCACTTGAAAAGTCAACTACACAATTCAGTAAGAAAAGAAAACTAAAGCCATACTTTGGGACAGTCTGAATGAAGATAAACTGTTATGCTGTAATTTGACAAAATGCAGCTAAAGGAAACAGGTTTCCATGGAAACATACCAGCGAAGGCCCTCCTCCAACCCAAATAATGGTCTATTTTGTGTCCAAGCCTACTCCAAATTAAAACACAGATTTTAATGCACTTTGTTTAGTGCATTAAATACATCTAAATGACAAAACAAGCTTTTCTTCAAGTCTGTTTTTGTTCAAAAAGTTACATAGTGCATCTTTAAACTAAAGGAAACACCAATGAGTTTCTTAAATAGGCTTAAATTCAGTCAAATCAACATTTAAAATGATTCTGTGCCCTATGTCTCTGAGCTGTTTTATCTCACACAATAAGTCACTTTTGTAGATTTCTTTATTCTTTTTTTTTAATTGTTTTACTCAAAAAGTAACTAAGGGCCAGATTATCAAGCATTTGCTCGTGTGCAAACAGGTTAGTGGGAGCATATTTTTGTGTTTTGTGTAATATGTAATATGTACATCTTGCATATTAAAGTTTGCATAAATTGCTCGTAAATAACTTTTTTTTCTTTCTTTCTTTTTACTTTGCACCTGCAATTTAGCCCCCTAATTACAAATATTCTCACAGTAAATAAGTGACACTACTAGTTACTCAAACATGTGATCTAATTACAGTAAGTTACACCCAACACTGATGACAGCAATATTTAAATGTAAAATGAATCTCGTTAAAGGCATGAATATGATGAAGAAAACCCAAATGTGTGTAGCCTGACAGAGAGAGGGAAAGCCACTGACAGCTGAGAGCACAACAGGGTGGGTTTAATTCTCCATCTGGGTCTCGGAAAATTTTATTTTTTTATTTGTTTATTTGAAACAGGGACAGTGCACATTAATGAACATTTCTGTAAATGTGCCAGTTTTAGCTGCAAAGCTAATTTTCAACTGTAGTCCCTGGGCAAGGTGTTTGTTTGCCAGAAACACCAACAACACAATATAAAGGCTCCACACTAAAGCTAATAGAAACAGTAAAAGTTTCCCATTATAAAAATACAGTCTATGCATAGTTGTTAAATACAAATTACAGTATCTACAATATTAAAACTAAGACAATACAAATGTTACATACATATAACAAGATAAATTTACAGAAGCAGGTTCAAGTCGCAAAAGAGGCAGAACATGACATAAGCCAACAGCAGAGTTAGATCTTTAATAGTGTGTGCAATGTTGGTTGGATTTAAGCCAAGTTTTCAGTTGATTTTTAAATGTGTTATATGTAGGACTTTCTCTTACAGTGAGGGGTACACTGTTCCAGATCTTACAGCCCTTGAAAATGATAAATGCACTCACATTTTATTATTTTCTTGTACAAAAATATAAATAATCCATCCTTGAATCACTTCAACACAACGTAGATTGAACAGGTGAGAAAGTGCACTGCAAAAGTTGTTTGGAAATCAAAAATGTCCAATGTTCCTTCTTCTCTTGTGTCTCACTGCAGTGGCCAATCCAATGCCCTGATTACAGCCGAGTGTGTCTGATCACAAACCCAGCTGCAGATATCTGTCCGGACCAATCACATTGCTTCTCATGCCTTCAGTCTCCGCCCCTCTTTTGCATTTATAACAGTTCTGTTTTAAATGTGGTTGTGAGCAGAATTCAGGGTTTAGTGACACTCGTTTCTAGAGGATAAGTTTTAAAGTCCAAACTTTGTGTCTTTTTAAAGAAAAGGTTAGGTTACATTATCGGTAAAACCTTTTGAAACAACTGGAAGAATATTGCACACAAATATTGTTGCCAAAAAAAAAAAAACTTTAAATTGAACTGTCATCTGCAAAAACAGAAAAAGATATTATATGTTTTTATGAATGTTTGTTGTGACTAATACCTAATTATCTAAACTCAGGTTGTGCGACTTATCAAAGCTGACAGGCTTCTTAACGGTGGATAATCACTTTTTACACCTTGTTTATAAATCTAAAAGAGAAAAAACAAGTGAAAATTCCCCTCGAACTGACAGACAGCGGGGTTTTTAATGCGTCTCCTTCGTCCTTATTAAGCTTTTCCGCTGCAGACAGACGTCTTCTCGGCGCGCTCGTCAAAAGTGTAATTACTGACGATGAGAAAAAGGAGAGAAATCCCGGATGACACCCAGAATAGAGGCTCTCATGTCGGGTAAAAAGAGCAGAGGAGGCACAACACAGCCGAGGGGATCTGAGGTGAAGAAGGAACTAACCACTGTTGCACTGCTTAAACTTCTTTTCAGCAAGAGAAATGAAATAAATTCTGTTCATGGCCGGTCACAGTTGTCTAAAGAGGAGAACACAAGACTTTTAGACCCATTTTCCTGTGATATTTAGTTGTGTTTAGTCACTCCTGGTCATCATTGTTGAAGCTCTGGGAATAAGACTCGACTCACGTTCCAGTCGCAAAGAGAGAAGCAGAAAAAGACTTATTTTAGTTATTTTGTTTTCTCATGAATGACCTGAGCTGTGGCTCCGAATCACTCCATCAGATTTCTTATGAAACAGTCGTTGTCTCTCTTTTTTAATCCATTTACAGTGATAAAGTCCAAACATCCGAACTTTGCAGTGCACTGTCCAAATTTTCACCAAACATCCATCTTCTTGTTCTTTGTTAATGAGGTTGGCATAGATTTATCATAGATTGTTTAATTTTGAGCTTTTCAGCTCTCAAATGCATGACGGTCATTACAGTGGACAGCTGCTTTCTCCTGAACTACATCAGCCTCTAGAGCAGGGGTCACCAATAAAATTTCCTCGGGGGTCCATATGGAGACATTTTTTCCAAGCCAAGGTCCGGAGCTACACAACAAAGTTTCTTTTTTAACAATACACCACAATATTCGGAGTGGTTGGCTGCTCTCTTGCTGTCTCTCTGGAGGCACTGAGCTCTTTTTGAAACTTTTTTGGATTTTAGCTTAGTTTTTGGCAAGACAATTGTGGACTTCAACCAACTGAGACGTGTGGCCTCCGATGTTCAACAAACAGGAGTTAAGTACTGTCAGATTTGTGAAAAGAAGACATCTGTTTTTCTCGTTACCATGGAGACCAAGCTAATGCTAATGCTACCTACGCTAGCTTTGGACTTCTGAAATGGCAGACTTTTCACACCTGCAGCAGCCGAGGACGTTGCAGTGAAAATAGTTTGATTCTTGGGATTTCATACAGCCTGTGATGTTCAACAGACAGTTAGGATTTTGTGAATGGAGTTGTTTGTTTGTCTTGTTGCCATGGAGATGGTACATGAAGCTATGAAAGCTAACTTTGCTGGCTTCGGACTTTTGAAATGCTACAGAACTTTTACATCTGCTGCAGCCGAAGCTTTTGCAGAGGAAGATTTTGTGGGGATGGTCTTATCACCGACTGAAACAACAGAAGTTCACCTGCTCCTCATGGACCTGACTGTGATGTGTCTACAGAATCAACTTGCTCCACCTGCACCTGACTGTCATCTGTCTCTCACTCCGGTTTCCACCTCCAACTGCTCCTGTTCCTCCAGCTAAGGCCCTGACTAAGCCAAGCACAACATCATGGAGATGGTCCCCGAGCGCCGTTCAGCGGCAGCACACTGCTCCTGACAGACGCCCCAGTGGCTCTGCAGGATGGGTCAAATGCAGAGAATGAATTTCCCTCTCGAGGGATCAATAAAGTATTATCTTATCTTATCTTATCTTATCTTATTCTGTTTTACATTAAAAACTTTGCTTTTAAATACATTTTTCAACTGTCCCTTTAAAAGTGTTTGAGGGATAAATCTGACCTGCTGTGGAGGAGTTGGCCTGATCAAAGCTGATCACTGACTGTGATAAAGTCATTCGACCCTGTTCTGTCCCACGTCTGTCTCTCAGTGTCCCACTGTCCAAAACGCTCACGAATGAAGCCATGTGATTGGCTGAACCCTTTCCAACAGGAGAAGACTAACAAACAGCGCTCTGTATCACGTTCATCATGCACACACGCAGAAACACACACAACCACATCCTAAAGTAGGCTACATCAAATCTGCAGACCCAGAAACTGCACGGCACCGACATGAACCGCACGTTTCTGTCTCTGGCCAAACATGAGAAGGACGAGTTTCAGCGGCGATGTACATTCTACAGCCTCTCTGCAAGTGTTTGGCCCCAGGGCTGCGCGTCCGCCTTTCAGTGACCTGGGCTCTAGAGTGCTCTCTGCTGCCATAGTCTATTGTGGTCAATTCAGTGGCCAGTCTGTGTAACTGCAGGTACATTTCCACGTAATCCAAGATGGCCACTCAGCAGCCACTTTAGCCAACCACTTGTTTTTGTGGCATATCCTGCCAATTCTTCTATAGAAGAGTGCATAGGTAAAAAAAAAACAACTAACATAAATATATATGAAGATGTACAGCAAGTATCTAAGAAGGATATTATATGTTTGGAATATAAACTTTCCATGTCAAGTAAAAAATACAATTATGTGTCCATTGAAGTGGACATCATGCATTAACCAGTAGATTTTTATAACGAATCACTGGTCAGCATGATCAGGGAGCTGGGGCACATGCACCTGACCATACTCCAAATAACTATCTGGATAGTTCAAAAACCATGACTTTTATGGAGACTTGCCTCTTTAGGAGAATGGAAACTGCAGAGATCTGGGATCTCTTGCCTCCACATTCATGTTTCCAGCAGATCTCATTGATCAAAGTTGTGAGAAAAAGTTCTCACTAACCTTTAGAATCCTGCAAGACTTGCATGGACTCTGAACCACGCCCAACTTACAGTCAAAGTAAACCTGGATGTTAAAATGACTCCATCATAGTCCTGTACAACATGTTCTGATCATTGTAGAAGAATAATCCTGCTCCACAAGTTCACATTTCTCTCTCAAATGTCACGGTTAATCCATCAGAGCCGGTTTAATAGCATTTACAGCAGTGATCATTTATCATGTTTTTCATCTGTTCTTCATCACCAGTAAATGCACCTGATGCCCTTCCACTAAAACTGAAGGAGCTTTGATTTTTCCTCTGTTCTCTCTCTCTCTCTCTCTCTCTGTCTCTGAGTTTGGTGCCAGTTGTCTCAGTATTTAATTCTACATTAGACGTTGGACTGACTGAGACGTTGGCACTGGGGACAGAATCAGATCCCATTTTCTGAAGGACACTTGGAGTTTGTAAAGTTAGACTTGTTTTCACCTTGTGGCTCAAACACTCAGATAAAACAGGCCATGGACACTATTTAGAAGACAAATGCTTCTAAATAGTGTCTAAAAAGGCCAACATGATCAGGGTCAATAATGTGGCCTTTCTGAACTCTCTTTAAAGGTTATTTACGATTACAGATAACAATTATCATTTTAAAACTTGTGTATTTAGTGCTGTGTAAAGCAGAAGAAAAGATCGAATTATGAAATAATTAAAAGTTTTTTGTCATATCTCAAGGTGTGTCTATCGCCTTTACCGACATTGTTGATCTTGTGCGTAAGATGCAGTTTATAGAAGTTCTGAGTGTGACAAAACCGAGACTTTTATAGGTCCAGACTTAGACGAGCCCAGGGTCGCAGTCCTTCGAGACTGAATAAAGACCACCTTTGTAATTTTATACAATTAGCAGTGTCTGCATGATCTTATTGTGCAGTGTTTACTGCAGACTGGGTCTGGGACAAGTCACTGCTCTTCTGGTGCAGGTTTAGCAGAGCATGGTGGTAATGAAATGTGGTCTCGGTCTCCAAGTCCAAGCACCCTCGAGACTAAGACAAGTCTGAGTCCAATTGTGCTTGAGTCTAAGACGAGACTAAGACCTAAAAAACGTCTTGAAACCAAGACCTGTCTCAAGTGTTACTACACTATTTATCAGATCAATAGATCAGATCATTTTTGGAACAGCATTTGTTTCCTTTTGTTGTTTTTCTTTTTTATTGAAAAAGGGCAGTAAAAACACACTAAGAATATTTTACATTGCTCAACATCCTAATAAAAGAGTTGCCGGGGAAAAGGCACCAAAGATACATCTGTGACCACAACACAGACTTACAATAACATTTAACAAGATCTAAAAGTTACTGTTTTAGAAATCCAAATATCCATATCGGCAAATATCAGTTATCAGCCACAGTTGGACAAATATTGGTCATTGGCATCAGCTCAAAAATCTATATCAGCCAACGGTCCATAGAATGAACTTTAGGTTCTGTGTGTTACAGTCATGCATATTATAGTATTTAAAAGAGATTACAGTGGTCCCTCGTTTATGGCGGGGGTTACAATCCAAAAAAAGCCCATGAACGGCAAAACCCACTAAGTAGTGATCTTCATTTTGTACCAATAATTTCAGTTGATAACCTGCCTGGTTCTGATGTTTAGTGTCTTTTGCACATATAATAATGCACTGAACACATGATTCACCGCGAGATACAACAGCGCGAGTTGTTTTTGACATGTTGACCGTCCTGCTGCGCTCCACAGTCGACCGCAGACCCACGGATCACACAGACTCCGGAGCCGACACAAAACACATCCGGACTCTAGCGAAGTCACAACATGCTCCATTCACTCATTACACTCCATACACAATGACGTTCCAGTGTGAACAAACTTTTCATCGTAACTACAAGCTCAAAGAGTCAAATCCTCACCTGGAGAAACGTCCGAGCGTCAGGTCAGCTTCCCCTGCATGATCCAAACTGTCTAAAGTTTTCTAAAAGAGCTTCTGTGCTGTTGCCTGTGAATGCTGCGATACGGTCCAAACTGTGAGTTAGAGAGAAAAGCAGCTTACAGCGCGCATCTATAGGACCGCACACTGTAAAAAAAAAAAAAAAAAGCTAAATTGCAGCGGAAAGTGAACAGCATTACAGCGAGGGACCACTGTATTAGCGGGAAAGTGTTTTCATTTCGTTTATAATTGTCTTTTGTAGCAGCCATCATTGTAAGCATTGACCAAAACCCACACGAATGACACAGAATTTACGATTTAACAAATAGTATCTTGTGACAATATTTTTCTTAAATGTTTGCTTAAACACTCAGGAGTAACAGGTGCTTTTGAAAACATGTGGAAAGATTCTGTCTTAGAACACAAATCACTTAATGTACTTTTCAACTTTTACTTGTCAAGTTCTTCATAATTTGCAACTTAACTGCTTTAAAATACAACACAGTATCACAACGACACATCAATATATTAGCTACTGTAACATTGTTTGGGGTAGCATGCATCAAACTAAACTTGAACCTATTTATTTATTTACTTGAAAGGGACAATGCACATTAATGAACACCAGTACATAAAATACATGTGTAAATGTTAGCAAACAGCTAATTTACATTCGTAGTCCCTTTACATTTAGGACAAGACAACACAATAAGACAACAAGTCATAAAGGCCACACTCACTCAGGGTACAAAGTGCCAATTTTCTAAAGTGCAAATGTGGTTTAGGCGCATTAAGTTTACAAAAACGAGCTTTGCGAATAATATTTTATGCAGGACACAGACATTCCTCTCAGCCTTTGTTTACAGAAGCTAAAATACTGACTGTTTACCAAGTGAACCAGCTTCAAATTGGTCTGTTTGTTTTCAATTCTATTGGATAACTTTTCCCAGAACATTTGACCAATATGTTCATGTTTATTAATGAATTCCATGAATATCCCACTCACAGTGGACGTCCCATTAGAGCTTCTTATTTTCGTACAACTCAGTCCCAGTTTAGTGTTTAATACAGAGGAGCTAAAGTCTGGAACAATCTTCCGTTTGCGCTAAAAGAACTTACACAAACTCAATTTAAATATGCTCTTAAATGTTTCTTCCTGAAAGAATTTGCTTTTCCATATGGAATGTTCTGTTTAACCTAATGTGTTTCTGGAATCATGTAAATCTTATGTACTGATTAAAGGGACTGTACCTGATTTTTGCATCCTAAAAATGTAAACAAACAGAAATAATTAATTTTAACCTTTTTCCTTCAGGCTACATGATTTCCTCACGTAGCTAATGCATTCTGAGCTTCAGAATTGTTCATCATGATGAGTTTTAATGTTTTTTCACAGCTTTTAACAGCGAGGTGAGTCACTATGCTAACAGCAGTTAGCCACAATGCTAAAAACAAAAACAGAAAAAGCTGTACACAAACAGGATTTTATTAGACATAGACAGGACTTTGAGGACTAATTTCCACCTGAATAGATACTTTAACAAGGCATCAGTGCTAGGGGGAAATTGCTTTTAAGTTATCTTGTTGCAAAAAAATCGAGTACAGTCCCTTTAATGTTTGTATTGTATTGAGCTGATGCATTTGTGGTGGTGCCACTTTCAAGCCCCTGAAGGGTTTTTGGTCACCATCCATCACATTTCTGTTCTTGTTATTATGCTATTTTATTTCATACTACATGAAAAAAATAATAATAATAAATAGCGTTTGATTAATATTCATAAATCTTTATAACCACCATAGAAATGAACTGGGGCTGCAACACGTCTTATTTACTCAAAAAAGCTTATCATACATATAGACATGTCCTGTTACGTCGTGGTATATAAACACTTTCTTGTGAGATGATAAATATTTACCACAAAGACTATCACAACAAACTAAATCACAATGAGCTCATATGTGTTTTAAATAAATGTATTAAGCGTGAGTCTTCATGTCTGCCTGGGTCTTATGAATAGGTCAGTGGTCTGTCAGAGCGATCACACACGAGGCTTCACAAACACACACCAGAACACGCAGCATAAACACCAGACGGCACGGGAAGTAATCCGACGCGACGGGAAGAGCTCGCAGCGGCGGGAACAGGTCTGTGTGGGCAGATTCAGGCTTTATTCTGACTGAACCAGGAGCAGGCATGTCACTATCGCTAAATACACACATATATACACGTGTAACAGGGGCAGAAGGGACTGAAGAGAGGCAGGAAATATCTGTAAAACTTTATAATCAAGCTTCTTAGTTAATAGATATATGGTGGCCTATTCGTACAGCATAATATTCACCTCGAACTTTCAGGTAAATTATAATAATGATGGACGTCGTCTGAGTTTCTAGACCCATGTGAATCGTCCATGTCGGTAAAAATGTCTGTAAAGTTTCCCCCAAAATGTTACCTTCTGTAATTGAACACGTCTAAAAAAGATCTTAAACTCTTCTAGTGTGCAGCTGGTTTTACTTCAACTATTCATGACAAGGAATGAACAAACACAACTGAAAATCTGGTAAAAGTCTGGTGGCCTGTGAAAGTTGCGTACTTCTAGATCAGACCTGGGCAAACTGCGGCCCGGGGGTCAAATGCGGCCCGTGACTGGTTTCAATCAGGCCACTGGCGTGCATGATGAAGTTTAAGAGACAATAACTAGGGCTTCGACAATAGTAGATTGTAATAGAGGTTATGCAAGTGACATCACAGCATTCTAAATGTTCATGCTGAGTGGCAAGGATGCATTAGAGTCAATGGAGAGAACGGACATTTTCTCTTGTAAGAGTTCAATAAACAGCTAAAACAGGAAAACTAAACTACAGTTTGATAACAAATTCAACCCACAACAAGTCTACTGAGCATAGGTTTTGTAACTGACATGTAAACAGAGAAAATCAAGTCAACTGTTGTAGCAAAGCAGATAAACTTTAGCTTCTCACATTTATCAGACATTGAAATCACACACAGTTGAACTTATTACCTTTTTCTTCTTAAAAAATATGTTTTTGAGTCCGTTTGTTGCAGTTAAAATGTCCTAAATCATCAACTGTTTTAGCAGACAAGTTTGTAGCAGAAAAGCCGTTGCCATGACAACAAAGAAATACATTGAAGAAATGCCACTCATTCTAAAGTTGCTAAGCATTTTTGGAATAAAATGATGTCACCTGCATAACCTCTATAGATTAAATTCAGAGTGTTCTAAAAAAAGACAGTCAAAAACATAAAAAGCATTTTTTCAATATTAAACTTGAAGTTTTGCTAGGTTAAAATTGTATTTTGGATCATGGATTATTGTTGTAATTATAAAAATCTATTGTGTGTTTTTATGCAATAATTGGCTTGTCCAAGTCCAATTCCTGTTTGTTTGTTTTTTTCCTCATAAAATTACAATTTTAATCTCACAAAACTTCAAGTTTAATCGATCAAATAGCATATTTTTATGACTTCAACTTTATTCTCAGAAAATAATATGACTTTTTTCCTCCTATTAAGTTTTTTATCGTTTCTTAGACTTCGACTAAATCTCAAAATGTTACAAGTTTATTATGCTAGAACAAAGCTTTTATTTGGACTGGTTTTCAAATGTGTTTTCAATAAGCAGAAGTTGTTATACCGATGTTGACAGTCCGGCCCTTCACCAATATTCTGGGTTTAAATACTGTATGGCCCTTGAGTGAAAATAATTGCTCACCCCTGTTGTAGATCATGATGATAAACAAGCTTCAAGAAAGTGAGGAATAACTTTGTCTGTTGCAGGAATAAAATATCAGATCATTTATGTTCACTATTAAAAGAAGAAAAGCTTTGACAATTAATAGATTTCTGGTAGAAAGCCTCCTCACTTAAAAGCAGTGGTCCTTTTCAGAAACAGCACAGATCAAATTAAAATATTAAACTTTTTGAATGAGGAAAGATTATCTCTGAATCTTAAATCCAGGCCAAAACCCACGACTGTCAGTCACATTTCACACTAAAAGCGTCGCATCATATGGAGCTATAGAACTTCCCCTCTTTACATTTCAAAGCAGCTGTCTCCTGCTCATCTTCCTGTGTGGGGGGGGTTTGTTTGAAGCTCGTACCCACGTCGGAGCCTCGCTGGTGGGCTGCGGCTCAGAGGAGGGCTGGGCGTGTGCTTCTGTGTTCTGGTTCTCCTCAGCGACAGGAGCAGCTCTGATGTGTCGCGTGGAAGCAAATAGATTCACCGATAATTCTGTGGGGACGCAGTGTTTACGGCAGAGTTTGTTTAAAGAGGCAAAAAGCGTGGATGCTTCTGAGGTGCCTTTGAGCAAAACGGCTGAAGAGAATATTAACACAAATGTTTAGTATGTTGTGTGTGAATGTCGCTGCGTAAAACGAGTAGGACAGGTTAGACTGCATTTTCAAGTAAAACACTGTGAACATGATGTAAAAGTCCAATACCCATTTGTTTCTGTAAAAATTTAACCGAATTGAAACAATACCTTTTAAACTTCCTACATCAGTCACATGTTTTGCTCACTTTCCTAATGCATTCTGAACGTCTGGAATTGTTCAAAACAATGTGCTTTAACCTTTTGTCACGAGGACTGGGCACCCAAATTCCAATTTGGAACCGACCGAAAACGGGAAATAATAAGCAGACAACAGAAACACCACAGGTGCCACATGCGCACTCTACAATGACACAATCTCCTCTTCTACACTCCACGTCACAGCAATTTGTGTCCTAATTCTTACGTCTGCGCCCTGCACAAGCTGCAAGTCTCCTAAACAAAGCCCAGTGTGTCAACTTACCTTCTTAAACAGAGGAAGGTCCTATTAATCCATGTGATTCATTAACAGTCTGAAGTTTACACATAGGAATGTCGCCAAACAGACAATATAATCCAAACTTTGCCACAACAAACGTGAACCACTGTGACGCGTCTAATGCAGCCAAACAAGTCCCAGTAAAAAAAGATGTAATCCAGCCTTCTCCAGGGAAAGAGAAGGGTAAAACATTTAGTCTCAAAAGAAAATGTTGTGTCGCTCCTTTGTTACAGAGCCGTGTGTGGCGACAAAGTGAAAGTGCATGCACATTTGAGTTGCAACTGAACACATTACACAACACAGTATGTTTTAAAATGTACAGGTAGTTTGACATATGACATTGCTAAAAGCTGAGAAAAAAAATGAGCTCAAAATTAACGTTTAAAAAACAAGAACTGAAAAAAGAACCATTCAGTGAAGCAAATACCGTTAAAGTACTGGTATCCAAAAAAAATCTAGTGGCACCCAGGTCTATTTATCACAGCTGTTAGAAGCGAGAAACGTGAGTATGCTAACAACAACAACAGACAAGCTTCACAGAGTTTGATGAACAAACGGGACTTTATTAGATGAAAACAGGACATTCTGTCACAAATATTGCAAGAATAATCTATTAGAGGCAGGTTACAACAGACCTGTAGTTTTGGAGACACTTCCAGGCTCTTATATACTGTATCTTTAGGACTAAATGTTAACTTTCTTTTTTTTTTATCAGGGGCCATGCTGAAGAAAGATACATTTACAATAAAAGTGTGTCTCTTGTTTTGTGTTTCAGAACGATCAAAGTGGAGGTGTACGACTGGGACCGAGACGGCAGGTCAGTGCACCAGATTTCCACAGATCTATGAAAGCTTCTGATGATGATGCTTATCTAAATTCTTCTGTTGTTTCAGTCATGACTTTATCGGAGACTTCACCACCAGCTACAGAGAACTGGCCCGAGGACAGAGTCAGTTCAACGTCTATGAGGTCAGTCACTGGAGCTTTAGACGGCTCAATTATACCTGTACAGTCGAGAAAAACAGGACATAAAAGTGCCCTAATGCCTTGATTTCACTGGTTCAGTTTGGAGCTGATGGTC
Source organism: Mugilogobius chulae (assembly GCA_038363315.1). Taxonomy (NCBI): domain Eukaryota; kingdom Metazoa; phylum Chordata; class Actinopteri; order Gobiiformes; family Gobiidae; genus Mugilogobius; species Mugilogobius chulae. The sequence continues at coordinate 80,218 of JBBPFD010000691.1, forward strand.
TACAAATGTCTTCCTGTCGTAAATGAATTGAACCAGCCGATCCAAAGTGAGGTGTAGCTCCCAGAACTGTCTTGTGTGATATTTAAAATCTTGAAAGCTTCTCATGTTGTGTGCATGTGAGCAACCGCTGTTTCCTGTGGATTGAATTTTTCTCAGGGCTGTCCATTTGAGTAACGCTAATTCTTTTATTTGGACAAATGAGTGTTTTTGTTTGTTGTTGTTGTTTATTATTATTATTTTTTTTATGTTTTCTGTCATCTATAGAAAGTTTGTGGGGAGTTTTCATGTTGTCACTGTGTCTACAAGTGTCTCCCTTCATAAAAATATATTGCATAAAACTATAGCTAGATAGTTCTCCTATACTTTGTGGATCAAACCCCCTTCTCATCTTTTCCTCTCTCTTTCCTCTCTTTCCCTCTCTCTCTCTCTTCTCTCCTGTAGTTTGCACCCTCTCTTCATCTCATTCTCCCCCTCTCTTTTCCCTTATTCCTATCTCTCCCTCTCAGTCTCTCTCTCTGCTCCCCCTTCTCTCTTTCTTTCCCTCTCCTCTCTCTCTTTCATTCTCTCTCTCTCTCTTCTCCTGTACTTTGCGCATCACCGGCTCTCTTCTCTCTCGGTCTCTCTCTCTCTCTGCCTCTTCCATTTCTCTCTCTCTTCTCATGTTGTTTGCGCATAAGTCTCTCTCTCTCTCTCTCTCTCCGCCATCTTTTACAAGATGGCGGAGCTGGGCGCATGTGGTGATGGAGGTGGTGCTCGCAGACGTGAAAAAGCTGAGATTTATAAAACCTCAAGTGGAATGATGATCGTTGAGGATGAGTTGTTAAACTTTCTTGTTGTCAAAATGCGCACATTAACGCAAGATGAACTTATAATGCTGGCAACTAGACACTTCTCGTCCGAGTGGATTGAGGACTCCAAAAGAATCCTCTTTGAAGTTTGTCCTAAAACTAATCTGCGCAACGTGGCGCACAAAGGCCCACAGAAGGACATAAACAATATAAAAGCATGCTTAAAAGTGCTGAACGAATCTGGTGAAAACATTCCACGCTTTGTTTCACATTATTTGGACGACTTGCCGCTGATTGGCTTTGGAAGTCTAGATGCCTCCGCGCTGCTGACCCGGATGGAGCAACTCGACCGGGACGTCTTGGCTGTGAGGCTGGCGTCTGAGGAGCAAGTGAAAATCAGCGAAAACTTGCGAAAGGCTGCAGAGGCCATTGAATGCCGAGTTACAGCGATTGAGGAAGCTCAGACCTCTCCTGATCCGGGCTCGGAGGTACGTGAACCGAGTGAGCAGACTGTACGGGCGTCTGAAGCTGTGGCAGTGGCGAAGACGCGTGACTGGGCTGTAGCTTCCGAGCTTGGTGAAGCAACTACTGCTGGGGCGTTCTCTCAGGAGTGGTCCACTGTTGTTAAGGAGGGTCGGCGTGTCAAGCATGTACCTCACATGGACAAGAAACAGCCCCAAGCTGCGCAAGTCACCGCAAGAAAGGAGCGAAAGAAAATGGGCATAACCGGGTCAAGTACTGCAGGCACCATCAAAGCTGTAACATCTAAGCTGGTGAGTGTTTTTGCTACTCGTTTTGACCCCTCTCTTGAAGCTGACTCTTTACGTGATTACTTGGTGGAAAAACTTAACAACAAGACAGTCGTGTGCAGGAAAATAGGTTCTGTTCAGAATCGCTACAGCTCTTTCCAAGTCACGGCTGAGTGTCCTGATATTGCGTGCATGTATGACCCCGAACTGTGGCCAGCGGGAATTTATGTGCGCCGTTTCTATGAAGCACGTTGGACTGTGGTGTCGCGTGGTAGCAGCCAACTTGCACCTGTGCAGGTTACACCAGTTCTTGAGGAGCAAACTAGTGCTGCTGTTGTGGAGCGTGGCCAGCCTAACGCATAATGGAAGTATATGTTATCGTGATCAGCCATGGCGTTCTCTGTGGTTTCATACAATGCGCGTGGACTGCGTATTGGGCATAGTGATGGAGACAGAGCACGCCGCTTTACGGTGGACAAACTATTAAAAACATGTGATGTCATGTGCATCCAAGAAACCTTTTTGGCCAGACAGGACTTGGAAAGGCTCAATAGTATACACACAGACTTTTATGGGGCAGGAGAGTCCACCACTGACTTGAACACTAAACACATTAAAGGCAGAATATCAGGAGGGGTTGCAATATTATGGCATAAGAAATATGACAATATGATCAAGGTGCTTAGATTGGGAGTCAATTGGGCCATTGGCCTTGAAGTACAATGTGGTGGTAACAAGTTTGTTATTTTGAATATTTATGCTCCGTATGAATGTTCTGAAAATGAGAATGAGTACATTAACTGTCTTGCAAGTATCTTGACATTCATTGATGAGATTGATTGTACAAGTATATTTATAGTTGGAGATATGAATGCTGATATTGGTGATGATAAGTCATTGTTTGCTAAACATCTGAAGCAACTATGTGTTGATAGTGGTCTTATATTGTCCAGTCAGGTTCTCTTACCTAAAGAAAGTTACACCTATGTCAGCGATGCTTGGCAAACAACATCCTGGCTTGACCATTGTTTAAGTACAACTGATGCTCATGCTAGCATTGTTAATATGCAGATTCTCTATGATTTAGCAACATTTGATCATATGCCGTTTATATTCAATTGCAACTTGGACAATATTCCACAAATGATGCCTGCTGAAGTAAGTGTTTGTCATGATAAAGTTGACTGGGCAAATCTAACCAGTGAGAATATTTATGCCTATACCCAAAGGACTCATGTGCGCCTTGGGCTGATAGATGTAAATAACGATGCCACTCAGTGTCGCGATGTGAACTGTAATAATCAAGAACACTGCTCTCAAATATGCTTGCTATATCATGATGTTATGAATGCATTGACTACATCTGGTAGGCCCCTGTGTCAGCATAAGAAGCCCTCCTATAATGCTAAACCGGGATGGAATATATATGTAGAAAAGGCTCATGCAGAGGCTCGGAGTGCATTTAAAGCCTGGACCGAAAATGGAAAACCTAGGAGTGGGACACTGTTTGAGCAAAAGAAGAATGCAAATGCTAAATTTAAATATGCACTGCGTTATATCAAGAGGAATGAGGATCGTTTGAGAGCAGAATCACTGGCATGTAAATTAAAAAATAACAACTACTATGACTTTTGGAAAGAAGTGCGAATGATGAACAATTGCAAGACGTCTCTTCCTTCCAATATTGACGGAGTAACTGGCACAGATAACATATGTCAGTTTTGGATGAAATATTATAAAGACATGTTTAATAGTATTCCAAGTAATATTGTCACTGTAGGATTTGTGGAAAATGACGAGGGGGTAACAGTGTCACCAGAAGAGGTTCTTTGTGCTGTTAGAAAATTGAAGAATAACAAGTCCTGTGGTCCAGATAGAATAACATCAGAACATTTGAAATATGCAGACATAAAGCTGTGTTACATTCTCGCTATTTGTTTACTGGATTTCTGGTCCATGGAATGCTGCCTCAGTCACTTTTGTCTGTGGTACTTGTCCAGTGATTAAAGACAAGGCAGGCAAAATTAGCAGTAAAGATAATTATCGACCTATTGCACTGGCTACCTCCGTCCCAAGGTACTTGAAAGAATTATTCTGAATAGACTAGAGCCATATTTATATACAACTGCCAATCAATTTGGATTCAAACCTGGACATAGCACAGACACCTGTATCTATGCACTAAAGGAAATGTTGGACAAATACCATAGTCATGGTTCTACGATGTTTACTTGCTTCTTAGATGCATCCAAAGCATTTGACAGAATTAACCATGAGAAGCTGTTTACAAAGTTGTCTAATAGAGGTGTCCCTGGCTATCTAATTAGAATTCTTATCTTTTGGTACTCGCAGCAAAGCATGCAGGTGAAATGGGGTCAGTCAGTGTCTGACTCTTTTAGGGTCAGCACTGGTGTCCGGCAGGGCAGTATAATGTCCCCTTTGCTGTTCAACATGTACATGGACGATCTTTCTGTACAGCTAAACAACAGTAACACTGGATGTGTAATTGGAGACTCTGTCATAAACCATCTCATGTATGCAGATGACTTGGTGGTTTTCTGCCCATACAGTGCAGGATTTCAGCAGCTCCTTAATATTTGCTCCCAGTATGGATATCAAAATGACATTAATTATAATGCTTCTAAAAGTCATGTACTAATTGTAAAAACAAAAAGTGATTTAAAATCCTCATTTCCTGAGTTCACTCTCAGTGGCAGTGCTCTTAAGGTCACTGAAGAGGTGAAGTACCTTGGACATTACATTAGCAGTGATCTTACTGATGACCGTGATATGCACAGGCAGAGGTGTAAACTGTACGGACAATCAAATGTACTAAATAGGAAATTTCATATGTGTTCAGTGAATGTAAAAATTGCTCTGTTTCAGTCATTCTGTGCCTCTCTCTACACAGCCCAACTGTGGCGGACTTACAAAAAATCTAGTCTGCAGAGTCTGACAGTCGCCTATAATGACTCAATGCGACTGCTGCTGAAGGTGCCTAGACAGAGCAGTGCAAGTCAAATGTTTGTGGAGTGTGGGGTGCGCTCTTGTCCTGCTGCTCTGCGCCATTGTTATTTTAAATTCATGTGTAGAATTGTAGAGTCTTCAAATTGTATTGTACAGGCATTAGTCCAACCTGAAAGAAGCTCTGTAAGGTTCAGCTCAAAACTATGGAATCAGTGGCGCTCTTGCCTCTATGTTAAGAGAGACTGAATGCTGTTAATAGACTTTTTATCTTCTTATTTTATTTTTACTTTTTGTTTTTTAACTATGGAACTTGTGTTTGCACCTGTGTCCTTAATAAAGCCTAATAATAATATAATAATAATAATCTCTCTGCTCCCTCTCTTCTCTTCCGTCTCTTCTCCTTTAGTTTGTGCATCAGTCTTTCTCTCTTTCTTCTTTCTCATCTGTAGTTTACACATCAGTGTGCCTCACTCTGCTCCCTCTCAGTCTCTGTTTTTTCTTCTCTCTCTCTCTCTCTTTCTTTCTTTCTCTCTCTCCTCTCTTCTCCTGTAGTTTACGCCTCAGCGTCTCTCTTCTATTTCTTTTTCCCTCTCCTCTTTCTTTTCTCTCCTCTTCTATAGTTTGCACATCAGCGGCTCTCTCCTCCTTCTCCTCTCTCTCTCTCCTCCCTCTCCTCTCTTCTGTCTCTCTCTCTCCTCCTTCTCCTCTCTCTCTCTCCTCCCTCTCCTCTCTTCTGTCTCTCTCTCTCCTCCCTCTCCTCTCTCTCTCTCTCCTCCTTCTCCTCTCTCTCTCTCTCTTCTCCCTCTCCTTATTCTTCTCTCTCTCCTCTCTTCTCCTGTAGTTTTACGCCTCAGCGTCTCTCTTCTATTTCTTTTTCCCTCTCCTCTTTCTTTTCTCTCCTCTTCTATAGTTTGCACATCAGCGGCTCTCTCCTCCTTCTCCTCTCTCTCTCTCTCCTCCTCTCTCTCTCTCCTCTCTCTCTCCTCCCTCTCCTCTCTTCTGTCTCTCTCTCTCTTTCTCTCTCTCCTGTAGTTTGCGCATCAGCGACCGGCTCGTGGTGTCACTTAAATTTCCTTGTCTCTTTTAAATTAGGGGCTGTCACTTCTCGCTCGCGGCGCTGGAAAATCTGCCTAACGAGCTTCGACATCTGCAGCCTGACATTTATCTGTTTTTACCGCCTCAGACTCACCAGCCGCTGTAAATCTCATCTGTAGGTTAGAAAACTCACCAGCCGCTGTAAATCTCATCTGTAGGTTAGAAAACTCACCAGCCACTGTAAATCTCATCTGTAGGTTAGAAAACTCAGACTCACCCGCCGCTGTAAATCTCATCTGTAGGTTAGAAAACTCAGACTCACCAGCCACTGTAAATCTCATCTGTAGGTTAGAAAACTCAGACTCACCAGCCGCTGTAAATCTCATCTGTAGGTTAGAAAACTCACCAGCCGCTGTAAATCTCATCTGTAGGTTAGAAAACTCACATTCAGCCACTGTAAATCTCATCTGTAGGTTAGAAAACTCACATTCAGCCACTGTAAATCTCATCCTGTAGGTCTTTAACCATATCTCAGGTCCAAATTCTCCATAGGAAACTTATTTTTTAAAAGTTCAATTTTGTTTTTTAGAGCTCAAAATCACAACAGCAGTCGCCTCTGAGGACTTCACAAAGTTGTTCATTTTGCAAATATTAATATCAAACAATGAAACAATCATTGGTCAAAACCAAATAGAAACATTATAAAATCAAAAACTGTCATTGGTCAAAAATGCAGAAGCATTGTTCAGGCAAATGAAGAATTGTCCCAGAGGATCCTCAGCCCTTCTCGAAAAAATGTAAAACCCAGCAGGAAAATGAGAAATCTGGAGCTGAACCACAGTGAAGGAGAAACCCACTTCCAATGCACAAACAGGCTGTAGATGTGACCAGGACTGACGCACATTCTTTGCCGACATAGGCTGCCATTTTTCCCCTCTGTCTTAGCAGATAGTCTTATTTCTCTGTTAGCCACTAGTGTACTCTCTCCAAGTGCTACGCTGTGAAGTGAGGGTACAATTTTATTTCACCTGAGATGTGTCACGTCTATGACAAGTGAGCAGTGCATTAAGATCACAAACAAAAATTTACTGTAGCAGCAGTTTCAGTTTTGAAAAAAGTAGAAGTAGTTTGAAATAGAAATCTACAGTGCCTTGCAAAAGTATCCAACCCCCTTGAACTTTTCTACATTTTCTCTTATTATGACCACAAAAATCAAACATATTTCACTGAAACTTTGTGTGAAAGACCAACACTAAGTTGCACACAATGGTGAAGTGGAAGGACAGTCATACATGATCTATTTTTTTTGGATTTAGGTCTGGGCTTTGTCTGGGCCATTCTAAGACATGAATATGTTTTGTTTTAAACCATTCCAGTGTAGCCTTGGCTTTATGTTTGGGGTCGTTGTCTTGTTGAAAGATAAACCTCCGCCCCAGTCTCAAGTGTTTTCAGACTCCAATAAGTTTTCTTCCAATATTGCCCTGTATTTGGCTCCATCCATCTTTCCATCAACTCTGACCATATTCCCTGTTCCTGCTAAAGAAAAGCATGTGCAGAAAATAATGCTGCCACTTGTATTTTTGATTGTGTGGATGGTGCATTCAGAGTCATGAGCAGTGTTAGGTTTCTGCCACACATAGCGTTTTGCATTTTGGCCAAAAAGTTAAATTTTGGTCTCATCTGACCAGAGCACCTTCCTCCACATGGTTACTGTGTCCCCCACATGGCTTTTGGCAAAGTGAAAACGGGATTTCTTATGGCTTTCTTTCAGCAATGGCTTTCTTCCATAAAGGCCAGATTTGTGTAGTGCAGAACTAAAAGTTGTACTGTTGACAGATTCCCCAACCTGAGCTGTAGATCTTCTCTCCTTGTTCAAACTGTAAGTTTAAGTGTATGGCCTGGTCTTGGTAGATTTGCAGTTGTGCCTTACTCCTTCCATTTTTGGATGATGGTGTAAACAGTGCTCTGTGAGATGTTTAGAGCCTTGGAAATCTTTTTATAACCTAATCCTGCTTTTTACTTCTCCACAGCTTTATCCCTGACCTGTGTGGTGTGTTCTTTGGACTTCATGGTGCTGACTGCTCCCCAATACTCTCAAACAAACCTCTGAGGTTTTTACAGAACAGCTACATTTATACTGAGAGTAGATTACACACAGGCGGACTCTATTTATTTGTTAGGTCAACATTGGAACCTTCTAAGGCCTCTAAAAGCAATGTGTTGCACTCAGAAAAGAAGGGGTTGGATAATTTTGCACGCCTACTTTTCAGGTTTTAATTTGTAAAAAAAAAATAGATCATGTATGACTGTCCTTCCACTTCACAATTGTGTGCAACTTAGTGTTGGTCTTTCTCACAAAGTTTCAGTGAAATATGTTTGATTTTTGTGGTCATATTAAGAGAAAATGTAGAAAAGTTCAAGGGGTTGGATACTTTCGCAAGGCACTGTATCTATTCTGTTTTTGAACAAGTTCACAAAAAAGTGTATTATAACCTAAATTTCACGTGTTTTTTACGCACGTACCCCTTTTGATGTATGTATTATACGTGCACACAGGTTTTGACGCGTGTATTTTACGGCCATCATTGGACGTGCGTAAAGTGCGCCTGGCACAACTTCTAGACGTTCGTAAAAAGCGTGCTTCTTGTATCATGGAAATATATGGTAATGCATCTGAATGAATCTAAATAAATTATTTTTTTAAATGGCCAGATAGCTTCTATCAATAAAGGATGTTTCCCTAATAAGTGAGTAGTTCGCTGGTGGTTGAGTGGTTAGCAGCTTTGCCTTTGAACACTCCCAGCCCATTCATCAGGCTGAAATCTCTATCGTGACAACATTATTCAAAAATGCCAAAAGATAATATCCCTTTTAAATTGTTTAATAATTTGTTCTCTGAATTTTTTCTGTACTATACATTCTGATTCCTCTGTTACAGTATTATTTGTATTTCTTGGTGATGTTTGGGCCTTTTCTTTGAGCTGATGTATGAAGCAGGACAGAGAGAGAGAGAGAGAGAGCAGAGTGGATAATAACAGGCTCCTGGTTCAGTGGAGCAAAGGGACAGTTGAGCAGTGACACTAAATGATATGTTTTAAATGGAGCGTGGGACCAGAGGAAATGCATGTCTTTAAGCTTTCATTAGGACAGCCGAGAGTGTGCTTGTGCCTGCACAGCTGCTCCAACACTCTCTCTGTAGAAAACACGAGACTGACTCTGCCTGTACAGTAGGATTATTATCACAACTATAGATCATAACTAGAGCAATGACTGTCATATCAGTAGTGAATGGATATATAACGTAAACTACATGTAAACGTAAGATTAACTGAATTTAAGCATGTTATCTGTGGTTTCGACCAATACTGAGAGATTTTCATGAATACAAGAAAATACCAAAGTGACTATTAGGAGGTACTTGGGACAAAAGTGGTTGGGAAGCACTGACTTAAAGGTGCATGGCGTAAGTTGCAAAGATTTTGAACAAGGGCGCCATCTTTTGGCGTTTTGTGGCACTGCACCCTCCCTACCATCTTCAGCTGAAGACGTATTTTACGCTTAAAAGATTCTTTTGACACATCGTTATTTTCTGCTAAATGTTTTCTGACTTAAGAACACAAAGACTTTTGTATGAAAAAGTAGATGCTGGCTATTTTATGTTCTTTTTGACTGAATGATCAGTTTACAAACTCCAAAAGTTACACAAGGAAAGATTATTGAGAGTTTGAGGAAAAGCTTTGTTTTAGCGTGAGAGAAAATTGTAAACAAGCTTTTACAGGACTCATTTCTCATAAACTAAATGCTCAATGGCAATTTATTACTCTAATAAAACATAAACCTTACCAAGACAAAGAGCTAAGCGCTAAGCTACTAAATCTGTGTCTAAATGTGCGATGTACTCGGACAGGCCTGAGAGTCTGACCTTCTAATGAAAATAATGGCCAGATGAGCGTCTTATTGATCTCCAGCACAATTCCTCTTTCTCAAAAACATGTCCGAGTGCTCCTCGGTCCTGCAGTCGGCTTCATACCATGCCGTTACGGTGGGCTAGTTGTTTTGAATTCTTCCGTGTGTTACGGGGGTTTGGAAGCTAGATGGCAGTATTTACCACTGATTATTTATTTTATTTTTTCATTAAACAGCCTTTACAACAGTCGTCCATTGTATAAAACCGAGAGCTTTTGCTAAATAAATAGAAATAATGACAATAATTCAGTGAAGGAGAACTAGCGCGGGAAAATGCGACCAGCGCCACTCACATTTATGAGTCTGTCTGCGCTTATACAGGCAACCTCGGTAAGTTTAGAAAACAGAATGGCGCATATCCAGGCAAGTGCCAATGGACGGTAATTTGATATATCGTAATATTGAACATTTTAACTTACGCAATGCACCTTTAAAACAGAATTAAGCCTGTTAAATGTTTCTGTACGTCACTGTGATGGTTACAAATATATTTTTGTGCCATTTGAAGCAAGCGTCGCCTCTCTCTTGCACACTGAAAAAAATGAATTTCAAGACAAGTTAAAATTGCTTGATTCTAGGATTTAAACCTAATTTCAAGCATTTTGACTAATTTAAACTTGATTTATTGTAGAAACATAGATTTTTTTCTTGTTTCAATGTGTTTTAAACTGATTTTAAGACACTGATTTACTTTATTTGCCAATGAGTTAAGAAAGTCTTAAAACCAGTGAAATATTCTACATTACATAAGCAATTAAAACTTATCCACTTACAGCAGCTCAAATCTGGATTAAAATTCTGATTCCAAGTCATTTTAAGCAAGTCTAGATGTGTAGTTTTTGCAGTGTACTAAATCCCGACCCATTTTACATTGTCAAAATGTAAAATGTGTTTGGATGTTGCTGAAATGAAAGACTGACAAAACAATAAAGTAAGATAGTGTATTCATACAAAATACTTAGTTAACCTGACGAGTGACGTGGTGTTTGTGAACGATCCGTTTCTTTAGAACGACTACTCACTGTGAACTATGAGAATGGCGTCACGGTGGTGAAAGATTCATTCAGTCATTGGGGAGGTAACACATACAAAAACAGGGACAGAAACAGGGACCCTCCCCTGACCCTTCCCCCAGGGCTCCCCTGCAAAAGAGATTCTGAATCTCAGTGGAACTTCCCTGGTTAAATAAAGGTCAATTAAATTAAAAAAAATTAAATTAAAAAAGAAAGGGGGCTATTTTCACTCAAATGTACATGTGCAGTGAACACAAAGCCTTCATAGTCTCCTGGTGTCACACATGACGCAGTCCTCGCCATTCCGAAACAGTTGAATAGTGCGCATTGTGTTAAACAATCTTCTACCTCCTGCTTCTGTACAGTGCAGACATCTTTCTATCTTGTCACATCTATCTTTTGCTATTTCTTGCTTTGCTGTCTTGTTTTTGTCTGTTTTCTTTACATTTCATGTTCAGAAGAGCGAATGGCGGCGCGCAAAAGCTGCAGCGGCCCGGGGGCTCACTTCAAACGTAATTTTGTTGTACTCTGTGACAATGACAATAAATCTTTCTGTTCTGTTCTAAACAAAAGGATTATAATTTCATATAATTGTTGTGGTGGGTTACAACACTTTGACCTGTATCTTTACATTTAGAGGTTAGAGCCAGCCATGGTCAGCCGGACCAATCACAGCGCAGTATTGTGGTTTGACAAAAAGTTTAAACCAATACAAACTCTGCAGCGCTGATGAACGTATATCAGCCTATTTGAGCATTATTACGGACTATTTTGACTTTAAAAAACATGCACACAGATGATGTATTTGTGCATTTTTCTTTTGTGACTTCCCAGCTTCTTACAGATTCAGACGTTTTGACCAATCAGATTCAAATGACTGTTTTTCCTGACGGCTCTCAGTGGTTGTCTTTGTTCAACTGAAATGCCACTCCTTAAACATTTGTCACATACACCTGCTCCACATTTGGTCCTAACTTCCAGATTTATGTTTGGAAGAAGTCTTAAATCCAGCTGGTGTTCTTGGCTCCTGTTTTCTTAAGCAAAACACTGATTTAATGCATCGTTATATATGTTTGCAGGTGATAAACACAAAGAAGAAAATGAAGAAAAAGAAATACGTGAACTCTGGGACAGTGAGTATCTGGTTGTTTTATTTATCAGTGATCGTTTTACAGATTATTGAGTATTTGAGTTTGTCTTTGCAGGTCACTCTTCTGTCGTTTTCTGTGGAGTCAGAGTTCACTTTCTTAGATTACATCAAAGGAGGGTGAGTTTTGGACTCTGCAACTTATTTTTATTTTTGTGTGACATGTTGCACTTACATTTTAGTTACTCAAGAGCTTGTGCGACTCTTATAAAACTATCAAATACTAACATCATGAGGTTCTAATCATTTTGCGTGAGGAACTTGTCAGGCAACCTTTACAGGCTGTTTATTTCACAAATGTACACATACCTCCATCATGTCCAGGAGGCAGAGGAACAGATGCCAGAGCCGTATCTTCTGGCTTCTTTAGACATGAAGGAGCAGCGTCTCTACTCTGACTGAACTCTTCACCCTTCTCTAAGGGAGCACCCAGCCACACTGCAGAGGAAACTGACCGCTTGTATCTGTGATCTTATCCTTTCGATCATTGCCTAAAGCTCATGACCATAGGTGACTTTGCCTTTCAACTCAGCTGCTTCTTCACCACAACGGTCAGATACAGCGGCCAATCTTAAGCTCCATCCTTCCCTCACTGTGAACAAGACCCTGAGATACTTGAACTCCTCCATTAAGGACAGTATTCTTCACCACTTTGAGAGTCCAAACCATCTTTTTCCGGTCAAAACCATGGCCTCAGATTTGGTTTTTCATCCCAACCGCTTCACGCTCGACTCAATTGTCCCAGTCCATGTTGCAGGTCCTGGTTTGATGAAGCATCAGGACAACATCATCTGCAAACAGCAGAGAGGAGATCCTCTGGTCCGCAGGCCCAGGTGATCAAAGATGGCAGGTGCTGTGTCAGTGGCACAGCCATATTTGTTGCCATATTGGCCGTTAGATCTAGCATTTTGCCAGGTGCTCTACTATTGGACAAGTACAGTTGTGTTTTTCCCAGGATTCTTTGTGCGATGAGCTAGATGAAACCAATCAGAGCTAGAGTTACAGAGCGGCAGCAATAGCCAAAGCTGAAGCTTAAAAGTCATTTTATACAAAACTAAAAACAGTTTATGATGTGAAAATAGGTCAGAATTGCCACAAGATTTGACAAGATTCAGTTTTTAAAGCTGTAGATGCTGTTTCTGCTGAACAAGAGCAGTTTGAGTTTGCATTACGCTTTAGGGAAAAAAAGACTTTCTAGCCTATAGAAGGTTTTTTCCCACTACAACACCAATGGAGCGGCCACAGCGGCTGATTTACAGCAGCTACAAGCAGGCATACTGTATCCAGATATTATAATAGATCCATGCTGGTCCCTGACTGCACCTAGAAACTCTGTTCATTAAAAAAAATGGCAGAGAACATTAAAATTCTCCAGTTATCATCTGGCTTTAGGCTCTATAAACCCCTCTAACTAATCCTAATGGTGCACATACTGCGTCGCTTCTCATTTAAATCTTAATGAAGCCGGTGCTGTAAGGTCAGAGGTTAGAGGTCAGAGCCAGGTACGTCAGCTCTGAAAGGTTAATGTGAACCTGCTGCCGGCTACATTTTATTAATTCTCTACATCTCACCACCGAGAAGAGGAGAAAGAGGTGAAAATGTACAAAATGTACATTGTAAATCCAAGCATGCCTTAAAAAACTCTGTATATCTTGGAAACCACTTGCTACAACCTTTTAGAGCAAGTTCAAAGTGTCAGTCAAAAAAATACACTTTCAGGTGCATGGTTGAACTGATTTTAAAGTAATTATTTGTTAATCATTGTCTCTAAGTTGCTTGTGAGAAAACAATGTCATGCTACTCTGTTAAAACGTGCTCCAGAGCTCTCACATACAGAACTTACTTTGTCAGTCCAGTGTCTCCTAATGAAGCCGACACGCTGTTGTTGCAGTGGTTTAATGTTGATTTTCTCTTGTGTGTTTCTCGTCCACAGAACACAGATCAATTTCACGGTGGCCATCGACTTCACTGCCTCCAACGGTGAGTGGTTCAAGAGCCACAGTCACAACAGTCACAACAGTCACAACAGTGCAGGGGGCAGAGGAGGAACTCAAACAAATACTGACACAGTTCAAGTTAGAACTGGTTAGGGGTAGTGAAAAATCTGTTCTTAAAAGGATTGCGTTTCTACGTTGTAGCGATTCTGCATCAATTCCAAACTCTCCACAATCAATTACAAATATGCCAGCGATTATGCTGCATTTATGCAGTAGAAGTGGTCTATCATCAGTAAACTGCATAAAGTCTGTGTGTAATTATTACCACTTATAATAACACGTATTATATTTATTCTAGTAATAGCTGATGTTGGGATCACACTGCATCCAGTCCAACTCCGGTGCAGCCATCGGAGCCTTTACTTAAGTCAGAGAGTAACTCCAGTCCGGTGTCTCCGGTATGGCCAATCCGGCGCTCCAAAAACATTTTGATGGTTTGAAATTTTGGCTGGACACTGGAGCACACCGGAGTTGTGAAAACAAGACAGGATATACAGGAAACAGGAGCGCTGGTGAAGTGAGTCTGGTGATTTTCTAAATAAAATCATTACTTTACCACTAATAATACAAAATACGTCAAAACTTGACATATACACAATTATATAACACAAGATGTAAACAAACCTCTTGTGCTTATCCATTGTGCGCCGAAAAATCAAACAGAAAATGAATGGACGTGAAGTGATCGAATAATCTCCCAAGTTGAGCGTGAACCTCCTGAGTTCGGGGTCTCACAAAGTCGGCAGCAGAGCCTGTATCTGTACCAGGACTGCAGACCTCCGGAGCTAATGTGAGTCACCCACCGTAACAAGACCGCTCCAGTGACTGCACCGGAGTTGGACTGGATGCAGTGTGAGCCCGAGGTAATAATTGTTTTTCTCGAATATTCCTTAGTACGACATTAAATGAGACATTGTGTTCTTTTCATGTATTTACCGAGAAACTATGACTCACGCAGAGCAATAATTCACATTTTGAATCAAAATGAATCTAAAAGAGCTTAAAAGTAGAAACTGGTCCGCTGTCTGTTCAAAACTGCAGAACTGATAAGCCCCGCCTCTTTATTGTGAAGCTGTATTTTTGATGAGGAAGCAGTGTTACAATATGGTATTTACTCAAAAGAATGTTGTGTGTTGCTTCTTCTGTGCTGTCTTGTGCAGGAAACCCGTCCCAGTCCACGTCTCTACACTACATGAACCCTTACCAGCTGAACGCCTACGCCATGGCCCTGAAGGCTGTCGGAGAGATCATCCAGGACTACGACAGCGACAAGATGTTTCCTGCTCTGGGCTTTGGAGCCAAACTGCCTCCGGACGGACGAGTATCGCACGAGTTCCCCCTGGTACTAACTAACACACTTACTGCACTTACCACAATGAATACTACCACACGCTTTACACTCATAACCTCTTACTACACAGGCTTCCACACTGTCGCATCTGTATTTAGCTCCTATGAGAACTATTTTAGAGCCAGTCGTCATTTGATGCATATTTGCAACGATTAAAGAAATGGGGACTCTTAACATGGGATTAGTTTTACCTAGAAACAATGGAAATAGACCATATGACCCAGGAGCTGCACTGTGAGGATCACTGATCCTGAGGAGATGCTCCTGAGGCAGTGAAGGATGAGTCAAATGCAGAGGACAAATCTGCCTAAGGGGACGATAAAGTGCATCTTCCTTGCAAAAGCTCGATCCCGTCAAAGCTCAGAAGCTAAGCAGGTTGGGTCTGAGCAGTACTTGGATGGGACGATTGGAGGAAAAACTTTTGTTATGTCCTTCGGCAAGACACTTCACCTAGATTACCTTGTATGGATCTGGAATGAGTGAATAGTAATCTACTGAGTGTGGATTGAATGAAAAATGCGAAGCATCTTTGTGTGTAATGAAAAGACTTGTATACATTCAATGCTTTATTTTTATCAGTTTTATTAATGTCCTTGTTTTTCGACATTATTTTGGAAATGGTGATACATATTGCAATGTGACTATAACATGTTGGTTTCCTTCTGCATCTCTTTTGTTTTAGATCTGTTTCAGTGTTAATTATTGTCACATTTTACCAAGTTTGTAGTGATCAATGATCAGAATCACATTCACACGATCATATTTCCTATAAAACACTTCTGGAAATGCTTTGGCTACAGCACTGCTAATCCGACCTAAAATAAACCAAAAAAAACAGCAAAATGATACTGCTATGAATAAAAACTCAGATGTGGTGGTGTAATTTCCATGTTACAGATGTCTCAAGCAAAACTAATGTAAATAAAGCTTCTAATTGTTAGTTGCTCAGAGGTTGATAATTTCCATTTAGACCAATAATCTTTTGATAACACTAGAAAAAACTTAAAGCTGTTTTGTGTGTGTTCAGAACGGGAACATGGAGAATCCGTACTGTAACGGGATCGAGGGAATCCTGGAAGCTTATCACCAGAGTCTGAAGACTGTTCAACTCTACGGACCCACGAACTTCGCCCCCATCGTCAACCATGTCGCCAGGTCAGAGCAGAACCATCACTGGAGCTGAAGCTAAGTGTTCTCTGGACATGTTTTAGTGTCTCATTTTAGCGTTACAAGAAAATACAACATTTTTATCACGCATCCTGACTAGGCATGGGGCGGTATTAAAATTTGCACTCACAACTGTGACCAAAATAATCGCGATTAATGATATTATCACAGTAATTTACCAAACATAAAAGTGCACAGATTCAAAATCACTGAAATATTTATTAGCGCACAATATGTATGTTTGAACAACTACTTATTGTATTTTGGTCTAAGTATAATTAATAATGATTCAAAGTGAAGAAGATCAGAGTCATTAATTAACTTTAACCCTCTGGGCGCCACCGTCGCAATATTGTGACACGTAACTTAATCGGAGAAAACGGCCTCTCTCTCTTGTCAAAGTCAAAAACACTGTTTCTACATGCTTCCACTAGATGGCCAACAATCTATTTAAGCCCAAAATTACCAAAGGTTCCTATTGGACAAAATAAAAGAGGGCGTATCAAAAGACGCTGCTTTTGGACGTGAGCAGTGAGTGAAGCGAGGCGAGGGAGCGCTGGTCTGACTTTCTGCAATGCGAATCTGGAGAAAACTTTCACTAGAGCGGAGGCTTTGAGCCTGATACTGGCAGATTCACGTTGTGAGGAAGACGATTACGTTCTCAGCCGATGAGAGCGGGAGTGAGAGTGAGAATGGGTGCGCTGATCTCAGCTGCGGTAGTCCAAACAAACTTTTCCTGTTACAAAACATGTTGTAGGATATTGGGCAAGGATAGTATGTATAGGTTCTAGGAAGAGGAGGAGGGTGGTTATGGAGGTCAAACCACCGATGCGCGCGGCGAAGTTCACCCCCCCCCCCCTCAGCGTGAGGAGGAGGGGGAGAGCGGAATTAAGCACCGCGGAGTTAACAGGGGGAAGAGGCAGGGAGTTTAATCTTATTGGTGCTATTTCTAATTCATTATTCCTCTAAAAAAATGAAGAAAAAAAAATAAATAAATAAATAAAACATGTATATCTCCCTGTTTTTACTGTCAAAAAACATGCAATAATAAGGGCATAACATAAATAATATTCTACATATATACAATATATTATCATATTTATAATCTTTAAATAATACCTAACACTTTTCCAATTTATAGTAGAGCTCTAACTTCAAGTGTAGAAGCCACAGCCTTTTGAAAGTTGGATAGTAAAAAACGAATTTCCACTGAAAAAAACATTGGCACCCAAAGGGTTAACACATGAATCTTTTCTTTGTTTAACCATAATACAGCTTTTACTGGGTTCACAGCCATCAGATTTTAGATGCTCTTGTGAAGCCACCCGTGAACATCTGCTGCTATAATTGCGATTATCGTCACGTACGATTATCAAGATTATAATAAATGCCACGATTATTTAATTGTGGCCCTTAATTATCGTGATTAGCTATAATATCATGTATCTTCCCATAACTAATCCTGACAAATATGTTTTATTTTGTCTGGAAAGTGCGTGTCAACTTTTTAAGCACCAAAGTATCAACTAATCAAGTTATTCCAGGCTCTCTGCAGTTCTTAATTTGTGAATCAAACGTTTGCAGAACAAATCGTGGCTTTTCCACCGGGTTCCAGAGAAAGTCAAACCTTTACTGGGCCACACAATAAGATAACAAAAATACAACCGAACTGTCCATTTTTCTCCAATAAACCCCTCAAATAGCGCCCTGGAAGTCTGCGTTAACAGTGATGGAGTCAGGCAGGTCACAAAGAACTGAAATGACAGGAAACAAACAAACGATAATAGTTTGAATATTTCCTCTGCTGTCAAAATGAAAAATACAAACAGCTAAAACATTGCTGTTATCTGTCCATTCTCCAAAATCCACCTGTGGCTTTATTCTGAGCCAAACGTGAAAATGCTCTTTGTGACTGGAGCAAATGGACGCTCCACGATTAACATATGAAAAGGTGAGTTTGACTTTTATCTCTCAAACAGGCTTCAATCACGGTCCATGAAAACAATGACCTCACGGTGAAGCTCTTCAGTGTGGAGCCAACATTTATATAGAATCCACCATCATCAATTTACATGTGAAACTTTTCCAAAAACAGCACTGGCCCAGTCCAAATCCTGGTCTGAGTCCCAGTCCAAGCTAAACTGGGTCATGTTAGATTGAAATGTGAATCTTTCTGAATTAAGTTCTACATATTGTTAATCTGGAATGACTGGAAAAAAATTATATGTCATTGCTTTATTTAAATTTGATTGATCGAAGCAAATGAGTAGACATGAAACCAGCAGCTCTGCTCTGTTGCTACAACACGAACAGCACGACGCTACATTCCTTCAGTTGATGCAAATCAATTGAACACAATGGCAGAGGTTTCATGGACAAAACAAGCTAAAACAAGCAATTTCAGTAAAACCACGAGCAAAACGGACTGATTTGTTTTTCATGAAGCTTTATTGAACAACATTAGCAATGTTATATTATTTTTCCCAAACTGATATAGGAAGAAAATGCTATTTAAACCCATCACTCACTCCTCCACAGAGAAGTGAAGTTTTAGATGGATTTTTTTGTTTATCAACACGGGCGATGCGCACACTCCGCCTGTAGTAAGAGCTCATAGACACAAAGAGTGGAAACAAGTCGAAAAAGTTCTATTGTCAGTAACTACAAGAGTTCATCACTGTGAGAAAACAAAAATTCTGCTGCTAAGTCAACATTTCTGAATGAAATTTGACCCTATGAAAGTTACATTCAGGTGAGTGACAAAACGACGAGGAAAAACTTTGTCTCAAGCTTCAGGAGACAGACGTCTGTCAGACTGGTTCAGACCTGAGGAAAACAGCTGCTGACGCCCCATTTCGCCTCATGTAACCAGATGGAGAGGAGCTCTTTCTGCATAAAGCATGCGCAGGCGGAAAGTGACGTCGACCGAAAATCCCTCTAAATGTACAACTTTTATTCGGTGATGTTTATGTCATTTTCCTGCTGCGCTCACCAGTGAATGAAGAAATTTAGTGCCATTAGCTAGAGTCTTAAATGATGCACTAGATCAGAAATCTCAATTTGAAGTTTGCTAGCTGTTAGTAGTTTAAAGGGGCACTGTGTAAGAAAAACAAACAAAGTGATCCAAGTAATGTCCACTTTTGAACACCAGAGGGAGCATTTCACATGCATTTTGCCTATCTACCCTGCTGACATCTAGCGTCAATAATACACATTCCGGCCCGTAAATAAAACATTTCAAATACGTATAAATGTATCACAGTTGATGTGGATTGGTTAACAGTGCTCTCTTAAGTATTCATGTTGTAAAGAATAAATATGATTTAAATGTTTGTGGACTATAAGTGATAATTAAAATTCCTCTCAATCTTACACAGTGCCCCTTTAATGCACAAATTTTAACCATACTAAAACACAAAAAGGTTATAAACTCAACAGTAAGTTGTAGCGAGGCTCTGACCTTTGCTAAATGTGGTCGGTGGTTTGTACCAGCTGACACTCTCTGCATCTTTCATAACTTGTGTATTTTGCAGGCTAATGCTAACGGCTATAGGAAAACAAACAGGAGAACGCTCTGGAGTTCTTCAAAACCTATCAGAATAGCTCAGATGCTAAGTGTTAAGTCAAAATAGTTCATTATTCTGCCAAAATCTGCAAAATCCAACTGTCTGGTCCACCGCATTGTTTTAGTTGGTCTGTTTGACGCAGCTGAACATGACTAACCCTGTTCACTTTGACGTGACAGTAACTGAAGAACTGAAGCAGCATCGTGTTAACACAGTTTGTTGTCGTCACAGATACGCCGCCGCAGTCCAAGATGGCTCCCAGTACTTCGTCCTCCTCATCATCACAGACGGAGTGATCTCGGACATGGCTCAGACCAAAGAGGCCATCGTCAACGTAAGAAACACCTCATACTTCTAGTCTAGTCCACTTTTACTTCTCATTAATGGTAGAAATCCACTTGCCTTGAAGCGAAACTTTCCTTTAGCATGAGTCTGGTCACCACTCAGTCAGGTCTAGAGTTGCCAACACTGTCACTCCACAAATCAGGAAACCCAGAGACCAGTTGAGTGAATCTTCATGTTAACACGATCACTCACCACCTCTTGACGTCAGCGCAACACAAATTAAATGTGCGTCTGTCTAAACTTCCGCCCTGATAAGTTCCGATGTGCTGTACAATCAAACGCTCAGCTGTAACTGTGTGAGATGCATTATAAATTCATTTTTGACTCTAAAACTTGTGCGCTGAACGTCCATCATCCACTGCAGTGCGTGAATCCGAAACAGGACCCAGCAACAGCAGCACAGAGGGTCTGCACGTGTCTATATGGCGGAGGAGAATGCATAGTTTAGAAAGTATTTTGGAGACTCAGATCATTCTCTTGTGGCTTTGATCTAGTCAGTGGCTCGCTATATTGTTGATTGGACAATTATTCTATTAACAACTAGATCTGGCTGAAAGGCAGGACCGCAGCTGTCCCAAAGAATAACTAAGAGCCATATAGCAGGCAACCCAGGTCCCACATCAACTCAAATAACTGTAATTTTCATACTATTGAGAGGATCAGAATACACAAAATTTATATAAAAACCACATAGTCAGCATAGTCAATGAGAAATGTAGTCACATTAGATGGACTATATGTTTCTTAACACGCGGGATGTATTCACACCCGGACTGGTGTGGACTGGTTGACACAAGCTGATAGCAGCAGCTGTAGCAGCAACACTCGCCAGCGCTGTTGTCAGCTTAGAGTTTATCACTGTGTGAAAACAAAAATTATGCTGCTAAATTAACATTTGTGAATTAAATTTGTCTTTACGACTCAAACACATTACATTCAGTTGAAAAAACACAGAGAAAAACGCTGTCTCAAGCTCCAGGAGCCAGACGTCTGTCAGACCAGTTCAGACCGGATCAAAACAGCTGCTCTCGTCCTGTTTTGTTGTTTTTATCAAAGAAGTTTCTCCAGCCAACTAGACGAACAGCGTCTCTGTCTGCAGGCGACATCAGGAGACATGTGCAGTAGTTCTCATATGTTCTCCTCCTTTAAACTTAAGTCAGATATTAACTTAGAAAATTATATTGTACTTTCTAAACTGCCATAATCACTTACACTTGTTTAAACTCCACTTACTGGACGACAAAACGACCAAAAACAGTGATGGACTAAATAAAAAAAGTCACCGCCTCTTGTAAAGCGAACAACCCCAACGATGCAAAGTCAGACGGTTTGTACAAAGTGCAATGAACAACTGATGCACATTTTTAGCCAAATCTTAAATGTAATGATCTTCACAGTAATTTAATAATATTAATCATCCAGTTTGTCACAGGCACTTCAATATTCTAAATGAATCTGAAGTCATTTTATCTATTCTTCTTCTTCCAGTGTGAGTCTATGCGGTTCTTAAAAAGTGGCCCAATTAAATTAAACTCAGCCCAGCACTCTTAGCATAAAAAAGACTCCAATTTAGAGGAGCAGAGACGACACCGTTTTCTCTCTAATGACTTCACTTCTGGACTGGTTTGGTGTTTGCAGCAGCAGAAGCAGAAGCAGCAGCACTTTTCCTCCTCTCAAACTGTTTTCTGCACTTACATCATAGTTTCATATTTGGGGAAATTGTCGGGGACTGTTTTCGCTTTTCCCCGAGCTGCTGCAGGAGCGCCGCTTATCTCGGCTCACATTTCTAAACACGAGGCAAAAGTTACTCTCGAATGAGCTGACTTTTCTACTCTACTGTCGATGTTGGAGTTGATAGACAAGATAACACACTGCAGAGTTAATAGTTTAAATACTCATGACAGTTTAGGAAAGAAAATACAGTGAAAATATAGGTTGACCAGTATGGATTTTTCTCTGGTCGATGCTAATGTTGATTTTAAAAGTTGATTTTCTTCAGTGTTGCCAGATTGTACTGATAATATCCAGCCCAAAGTCCAAGTAAATCAGTGAAAACCCAAACTAAAAACTCTGAGAAATCATTTTTCACTGTTTTCATCCAATCAGAGGTCAATAAACATTTTGACTGACAACCAGCACAACCAATGTCACTGTTAAAACAAAAAACACATTTGTTACACACAGAGCCTGATCTAAGCTTTATTAAATGTACTTTTTTATTGTAATTTCTAAATATTCACAAAGCAACAGACAAAAAATATTTGTAGGCTAAATAACATTTCTCACAGTAAAGAGACAATAAGATCCTGCCCCAGAAACTTTTGAATAAAACTGAAGCATTTTGTCTAAGTCTGTTGTGGGCTAGTTTAGACCAACAAATCTTTAACAATAGTCAGTTTAAGTCTAATTCAATGTGTAGTTTTATGATAATATATGATTGCAGCGTTTGTCAGAGAGGCCCCAGCCCTGTCTGCACACCCTGTGAGCTCCGCCTCTGTTCCCTCTTGACGCTGACGCTGGAACAGACGATAAACTTCATCATTGCCCTGAACTTTTTGGACAGAAATACTGTATTAAAATTCAACAGAAAAGTGCAGAAATCCACCGTGGGTATTATTGCAATTAAATCTGCAGATATTCGTTTATCAGCTATTTGTGTTCGTAGTTCAGCCAATACTTGTTTTATTTTTGTTTTCCAAAAAGTTCTCAGAGACTTTGAATGACACATGTTTCAGTCTTTCTGTCGTGTCACAAGAAGAGGAGAAGGCTGATCACTTTTAAGCTTACAGGATTGGTCAAACAGGGTTTATGTACAGCACAAACCAGAGAGTGAAGCCAACAGGCCTGATGATGGACTGACATAAACTAAAAAAACGATTAACGCTCAGAAGGCGGGGCCCTCCACAGATACGTGGCCCTATATGTAACATGCATAGTCTAGGAAGGTCTGGCTTTGACACATTATTTAAATGAATACATGCATTTTACTAAACAATACAGATGTTTTGTTATTTATTAGCCGACCACATCATCCAATCTCAATGCATTGAATAAAACAAGTTTAAAATGCAGCTCAGAGTTGCAGAGACTTTGCAGAAAAATTAAATAAATAAAAAAAAGTGACGATAAATCAGAAGTAGTTTCTTGTTTCCACCAGCCTGACCCTCGAGTCACAAACATGGAATTAGTGCACGTCCTTTTGTGAATCACTCAGATAGACCCCAGAAGAAAAAGATTTTTTTTTTTTTTTTTTTAAGAAAGCACGTGTTATGTGCGAGTGACGTAGCAGACCCTCAGAAGTCAGTATTATCAGTAGAAACAATCACCATCATCCGCTTCAAACCAGGCTGACAGAAACATGATCGTATGTACACATCCAAAGCTGCATTTTTTCTACTGGGAGCCAATAAAAGAAGCCGAATTGTGCAGAAAACATCCAATCTGGCAACATTGTCTTCTTACTTTAGTTATTGACATCATGAATTTCCGGTTACAGCATTGACAACATGATGAAGGCCTCGGGTGTTTTATAAATAAAGCTTTAAATGAGAATAAAACAGCATGTTACATCAGAAATACTGGTTCTTTGTTGGGAAAGGATCCAGGCTGTTCCTGCTTAAGGGGCCAGACAGAGGAAGAGGATAAAAATAGACAAAAACGGATGTATTTATACCTTCTGTGTCATGGGGAAGTGGTTACAACCTTAAGAGCATCAGTAGGCTTACTCATAAACATACTTTGAACTTTTATTTAAAGCATGCAGCTCATAATAACTGTGCTATTTTATCTTTTGTTGTGTCCTAGGCTAAGTGTGCGAGTTATTCTAAAAATCCCAACTTTTCCACACTTTTCCGCCGGATAACTTTCCCTCTCCTCAGGGTCCGACTATTCAAACGTGCGAGTGATGTGACGCAGTGTTTTTGGGGTAAATAAAGCACAGATTCCTGCTCCGTCCCCATGGCGATCACATTTCCAGCTCACGTTTTTTTGTGTGTGTTTGTCAATAAAGTTCTTTTCCTCCTGCGGCTGCGCTCTGAACTCAGCAGACTGGGTTTAAAGGGAATTTGCGACTGTTAGTGAGATGCACAGAACAGCCACACCTTCCTTTTAAGATCTTGCCTGCTGCTCGGCCTTCTGGGAAACGGAGTCCGTGTTTGTGCCTCTGGACGGACCAACGAAAAGGAAGAAGATTCATATTCTGAACCTGGTTTTGTGTCGTGGATCATGAATGAGCAGGATTGTGAATTTATGTCAAACTCTTTATCTGAGTGTTGGCCATGTTTTCTCATTATAAATTACTCATCTTGTTGACCTATTGTCCCGTTTCCACCTACCACTTGTCCCCGCCCATTTGTCTGTAAGCATGATTGTAAATTATGTTTGTTGTTTTTCATATAAGGTGGCCCAATGGTTAGCGATCTAGTCTCACAGCAAGAAGATCCTGGGTTTGATTCACAAAAATAAACCATGTCCAGTAGCTCCTCCCCTTTCTTCTCTCCCTAAAGATGGAAATGAGCATTAAAGCTGGAATAGTATTGCTGACATTGTGCTTAAAGAGAAAGTAATCGCAGGGTAAACTTTTTTTTTTCACTGACATTTTACAGATATGTGTCCAAAAACGCGACTGTGCTGCCGCGATGGTCAAACAGTCAGTGCATTTTCAGTTCACACCGACGTCACATCGAGTTGACGCCACAGCCAAGCCGCCCAGGTTAAATATATTAACTCCTCCTGACACCACTTGAAAGTAGTCTCACATCAGTCATTTGGCTCAGCTTGGTAAGCTTGTGGTGTGAGGCGCAAAGGTGCACAGGTTCTATACGCGGATCAGTGTTTTTAACTTTCTCTTTTTTTAGAAATACTCACCTCATAAGCTCATGTTTATGTAGGCTAAAGCAAAGGTTTCATACATACGTCTGCAAAGTTAATAAAAGAAACTCGACCTGGCACAGCCTCAGAGCTGTGAACTTCTCCACACATCAGGATCTCTCCACCACAAAACTCACATCACTCACAAGCTCACGTCCATATTTGTGCCGCCAATCAATGTCTGTTCACACCCACTGGGCGTCTCTTAAAAGGCCTCCAGCATCTCCCACTTTTGCGAGTCTGTTTGAGGTTGAGCTGTGGGCGGAGTAAGTCTCTGACCGCGTGTTAATGAAAAGTCAACTTCAAAATTAAATACAAAATAAAAGAAAAAATATTCTTTTGAACATTCTTATTGCAGAAAATAAGCTATACCATAGTGTGACAAAATGCAGCTCTAGGAGCTGCTTTTCACTGGAAACAACAGAAGGAGGTCATTCAGAGCAAAGTCAAACATTTTTATTATTTTGTGACACATACACATCTAAACTAGAAAAACCTGCTTTTAATTAAGCTTATTTTTTGGTACGCTACCCTAAAGCAGGCTGTACACAAGAGGAGTTTAAGATCTTTTGAGATTTTTCAGATTTTAGTCAAAAACAGAACAGTCCACAGACATAAGGACATTTACAATGATTATCAGTCTGACAGTGGCATCATGTGTCAGAAGAACAGAGACGACGCAGACTTGTGGAGCAGCAGCAGTGTGTGGAGAACAGTGTGTGTGTCACATGATCGTGTTTCTTTCATGTGTGCGGTTATAAAAGTGAAAAAAACTACAACACTGATGAAACGCCAGTGGATTAAAGCAGGTTTATAAAGGTCACAGGAGAGCGGAGGAGCTGTTACACTCACACAGCAGTGTACAAATCATGTTCTATAGTCTAGTAAAGGTGCTTCTCACATCATTTAAGGAGCAGGTGTGTTGGAGATGGCATGTGTAATGTTCGTAAAAAAGAATCCTGCACTTTGACGACGAGCACAAGCGTTACATTTATTTACAGATGATGACACAGTGTTTCTTCTTTATTTGACATTTGAAGCGTCGTCGTCACAAGGCAGATGCACCAGATGCTTCTGTTGTAAAGGTCCTCGCTCGTGCAGCAGGTGAACCTCACCATGATGCTCCTGACAAATAGTCACAGTGACACACAGACAGAAGAGAAACCACAACAAACCTCTTACAATAATCCTTACTCTGACCACGCCTCCTGAACTCGTAGAGGTAAACATCGGGCTTAAAGTTGTGCCAAAACATCTGTAGTGTGCAGAAGGCTTTAGGGGAATAGGCGATCAATCTCTAGATGTGAATATCATCTTAACTCAAAATGTGATATTGTGACATATAATTCCCTCTCATTTCAAACAGTGTTATCATGATCTCCCGTCTCTCTCTCTTCCTCTCGTTAAATATTAAACCCTGTGACTCAAATTGAGACAGACGTTGCGCAGACTAAAGCCGTCCGACATCACACGGCTCTGCGCTCCTTAAACACTTCTTCTGTTCCGTCTCCAGATCTGAACTCTGCTTCCACACCTCCGACTTCTCCCTCCTCTCGCTCTTTCATGTGCGCGCAGGACCCTCCCAGCGCGTTTACTATTCCGTTTGAGCGCGCCGGCTTTGTTCACTTGGGCTTTGTTATGTAAGGAAGAGCCCGCCGTGGAAAAGTTAGGACCAGGGAGAAGTCAAACTAACTCAATGAATCAGCGTTTTGATGAGCTTTCCCGGGGTTTGCGACGTTCACTTGGAATCAGCTGTCTTTAAAAGTGTAAAGGAAGTTTGAATGTTGTCGGATAAGCCTCCGAGCCTTTTTCTAGTCCGTTCATCTTCTCCTGTTCATCACCAGGACACAGCTTTTGACAAATTAAAACTTAATCACACTGTTTGCAACAAATGATTTGTTATTATGGAGAAAATAATGTTGTAAATCTCATGAAGAGACACATTTTAAAGGTGCACTTTGCAATTTTTTGAACATAAATGAGAGTTACAAAAGCAAGTTATTGTCATTTAAGGCTTCTGCACACTACGGGAGTTTTGGCCCAGTTTTAAGCCTGTAGTTTCCCTTTACGAGTTCGGGAGGTGTGGCCAGAGAAAGGATTTTCATAAGAGATTTGTTGGGGTTTCTCTCCTTGCTCTCACATGCTGCACGAGGACTTTTACAACAGAAACATCTGGTGCATCTGCCTTGTTGCAGTGACTATTAAAATGTCAAATAAGGAAGAAACATCGCCTCATCATCTGTAAACAAATGTAACGCTTTGTGCTTGTAGTCAAAGTGCAGAACTGCAGTGAGAAGCACCTAGACTATAGAATAAGACCATCACTGTTTGTTTCAACTTTTCCAATGTGCCTCTACTTTCCTGTGACCTTTATAAACCTGCTTTAATTCACTGGTGTTTCATTGTTGTTGTTTCACGTAGATAGATAGATCTTTATTGTCAGACCGTACAGGTCCGAAATTTGTCTTGCATGTGAACAGCAGCTTCGTCACAAAGACTCACAAAGACAATACAACACAAAAAGACATTACATAAAACATATAACAAATCAATTACAGTCTTCTTATTTTGATTTTGACGGATTAAGCTCCTCATTTAGTTTTAGGACAGACTGATGTATGAAGGACTGTTTGAGCCTGATCCTATGAAAGCGCGGCACACAATACCGACGTCCAGATGGTAACATCACATATTCTTTGTTTAGAAATATGGCTTGGGTCAGAGATGATGTTTTTGGCCAATCGCATGGTGTTATTATGATAGGTCGTCTCAAACAGTCCGTCCAGTGGTTGGCCCACAATTTTTGAGTATATTTTTATCAGGTGTCTCAGTCCAGATTTTGCAGTGACTGAAAGACAACTGTTGTTGATAATAGTGGGAGCGACACTTGTTGGCTTGGAGCTAAAGACAACTTCCTCTGTTTTTTTGGTGTTAATTTCTAGAGCATTGTTTGTGCTCCATGTCACAACCATGTCCACGCCCAGTTGATGCAGCCCAGGACTGTTTTTTCACAGGACGTGAAAGAAAACACTCTGATCTCGATCATGTGACACCTACACTGTTCTCTGCTCACTGCTGCTCCACAAGTCTGTGTCGTCTCTGTTCTTCTGACACATGATGCCCCTGTCAGACTAATAATCCTGTAAATGTCCTTATGTCTGTGGCCTCTTCTGTTTTTGACTCATCTAAAAATTGCTAAAATATTTTAAACTTTTCTAGTGTGCAGCCAGGTTAAGTGTGTTTTAATGCACATCTGTGTCTACATTGAGCAGACTTGCGTGACCTTTAACACTTTAGCCCTGTTTCCATAGGCTCGGGTCGGGACGGTACGGTACAGTCTTATGCTATTTCCACTACGCAAAGCGACCCGTTCCTCCCCGTTTCCTGGGTCCTTAGCGAGCTGCTTTGGCCCTGCCTTTAGCCTGGACCCTGGAGCAGACCTCACAGCGGCCCCCCCTTTAGGCTCGATGATTGGACAAGAGAAGGCACAAACTCAGGCCAAAACCAGACGGAAAAGAGCAGAAAGAAACATGAAATAATGTTCCTCACCTAGCGTCGACTTGATCCCCTGTCAAATCGCTGCATTTCCACTGATGAAAACTTTATTTGTTGCTCCGATAGACTTAGCAAAGCAAAGCTAGCGCATTAGCATCAGCTGTTTCCTGTTTGCCGAGGCAAAACACTGTAAAAAATAATAAATCCTGTGCGTAGTGTGTCCGACATAATCCAGCCTCAAAGCATTAAACAAAACGTGTTTAATAAGCATCACAGAGTCGCAGAGACTTTGTCAAAAAGTTAAATAAATTATAAAAATGTGACGATAAACCAGAAGTAGTTTCTTGTTTACACCAGCGTGACCTTCATGTCACAGCTCCACAGACGTCAAATTATTGACGTATATTGATCCTATTTTGTCCCGCCTACTTTTCTAGGACGTGCACTTCCTGTTGAGCTGCATTTAGCCTGTAGATTTCAATTGATGGGTTTATTTTAACTGTCATTATATTTAATTGAAATTGCCCCACAAGACAGACAAACAAACACGTTAGCTACAGAGCTAAACAGGAAGTGCACTTCCAAGCCAAGTGGGCGGGACAAAATAGGGTCAATACTTGAAACTAACGTTTTCTGCTCAAAACGACTAAGTTAGTCAAATTTCTTACTGCACTGACAGATTATTTCACTTGAAATAAGACATTTCACCTCAAATATTTTTTGAAAGGCCTTTTTAGCAGTGTACCCGATTTAGTAACTTGATGCCTAAACTTACCTGTTACACCTAAAGAAAATGTTCTTATGTGGCTTCAATCAAAACTTTTTTAAAACTCTTTTTCTTATCGTGCTATATGCGTAACATAAGTACACAAAAACGGCGTAAAATCGTGCTCATAATACGTTGTTTTGTGTTGTGGTGCTTTGTTGTGAGACTACGTTGGTCCTTCAGAAAGATCCGAGAGAATCTAAATGCTGTCTTTGGATTTCGGATTTGGAAATGGTGTGCCGCCTTTTCCTTTTTTCCTAAAAGTACACTTTAAAGAAGATCTCTTTGCACAATATCACATTAAATATTGTATGTTGTTGGAGGAGATGTGAAAAGAGGACAAAGACTGAGGAAAGACGGGATAAAAGAGGTGAAGAGAGAGATGAGAGCGGTGCGTGGGAGAACAGCCTGACAGAGATGATCCAGATAATCACATCCACACTTGGGTTTTACTGTAATGCATTTGTCTTGTGTCTCAAAGCACAAACTGAACAAACTGAATTATGCAGACGCCCAGGAACTGCTTTTAGGGACAGACGCCGTTTTAAGCCCAAAATCAACCCTTTTACCTTTAAGAGTTTGTGAGTTTGCTGCGCTTTGATCGTGTGTTTGTTATAAAATCCTGCTTAAATCCTAAATGTTTGTAGATTTAGCGATGGTTTGATGTCAGAGGAGGTGATCTGTGTGTTTTTTGTTTTTCACAGCACCTTCTCTTCATCCCCATCTCTCTGACTTCTGCTTTAAAATTAACATACGATTCTACATTCTTGTATTTTTTTACTCTGACCATATAAAAAACATTGAAAATAAAAAGTAAGGCAGTGAAGTTAGAGTAACTTTATAAATCTGACAAAGACATTTTCAGACGTTTCTCTCTTGTTTTTTCCAGGCTGCCAAACTGCCCATGTCCATCATCATTGTGGGAGTGGGACAGGCCGAGTTTGACGGTAAAATTGTCTGATGAATATTCTACAAATGTATACGTTTCACACATTCTGTAGCAAATGCACAGCTCAAATTACTTCTTTGTTGGAAAAGAAAATACATAAGCTGTGTCCAGAAGTCCACACTCGTTCATTCACTTCATAATCCTGCCCTGTTCAGTGGATTATTCAGACCATTCATGTGACTCTGCTGCTTGAATGAAAAAAAAAAGTCTGCAAAAGTCAGATAAAAATGAACTTATGAAATATTTACTGGTCAAGTCCGACTGGCTCGCAGATACTTATGGACTACTCATTTTAGGCTAAAGAAAACTAGTTTTATTTAACTGCTACACCACATTAAGT
The DNA here is from genome assembly GCA_038363315.1 of Mugilogobius chulae. NCBI lineage: Eukaryota > Metazoa > Chordata > Actinopteri > Gobiiformes > Gobiidae > Mugilogobius > Mugilogobius chulae. The sequence goes on from JBBPFD010000691.1 coordinate 110,728, forward strand.
TAGCTAGGCTAGTGCCTCCTCTCTGTTTCTTTTCACTCCAGCTCTAGGTCAGGCATCTCAGTGTTTGTTGCTGCTTGAATTGAGCTTGAGAAATGATCAACCAATCAGCAAACAGAAATTAAGCAGTGACGTCAAATTCAAGCGTCTGTTTGTAGTTCTGCAAGTTTGCAGTTAATGCAGGAAATTAGATTCAAATATCATCTTTTTTACGATGTGATGGAGCCGCTCTAGCCTGAAGTAGTTTTCATTTCACTCCACAAACGTTACGCTGTACTTCCCGAACTACAGCTGATGTGTCGGTAGCAGTTCTTACGTAATGTCTGGTAACGTTACGTAACGAGAACGTGCCTTGTTGACCAGCAGCAGTCCACTGTGGTCCGTTATTGCCCAAAACCGTGCAGATTCACGTGAATTACCGCGAGAATGCTCGTATTATCAATTGAAAGCCGCATCCGACTGCTGTGACCTCCGACAAAAATATACTCTCTTCATATTCACACTCGCGCGACTCACATTGCACCGAGGTCTGTGTACAAGGGCACATTGATTTTAAGCACTTTCTAAGTCTTGCGAGAGTCGTGAGGTCTTCTCCAGGGTCTGCGCGCCAAACCTTATATCTCAATAAAGTTTTCTCATAATTTGCTTTTGTCTGTTTGAGTCTCTCCAGGTTGAAATGGCAGTGATTGGTTAATGTGTAAAAGGACCTGCCTGCCATAGAACAAACCAGCTCCAATGAGACGTCAACGGTTTCCACAGAGTGAAATGAAACTGGCTCATACAGCCCTGATATATGGAATAGCGTGGACAATCAGACATAGTTAATCAGTTGTGCAGCAAGTCAATGGAGCGGTTTCTGTTACTAAATCGTTTTACATAAAATTTGTGTTTTGCAACGAACAAAATGTACAGTAATTACTATTCTGTAAGTCATAGTTCACAACTAATTAAATGAAAAAACAAAAACTAAATATTTCTCCTTCAGGAAGTCAAATCAATGCAAAATATCATCCTTTTCTCACACAAATTAAAACACGATCTTCTTTCTCACATTATGTCAGTGCTACAGTATTGCTAACCTCAGACTTTCCCCACAGACCTCGGTTAGCGCCGTTAGCACGTTTAGCCGCGGGGGTGGATCTGCACAGGGAACGAGGGGTTAATGAGTGGTTTGTGCTTATTCTGAGCGCAAATTACACTCATGCGGCCGCACAGGAGCAGATTAGGTGATTACAGAGACACAGAACATCCACCGGTATTATTAGAAACAGACAGACCAGTGTTATTAAAGCTTAAATTATACCAGCGGCTCCAGAGAGAAGAGCAGTTTGTGTTTTCACTTTCTGTAGTTTCATCCAGCCCTCAACACCATGTTTGTCCATAAATATATAATTACTGATCCACAAGACAAATACAAAGATGTCTACTTCCCTCTCATAGTTAGCCTCTTGTCTTTGCTTGTTGACACCACAGACTTAAACTCTATATGAAAATGTCTGTAGCAGTGACTGAATAAGTGTGTTGAAATGTGACTTGTTTGTTTCAGCGATGGTGGAGCTGGATGGAGACGACATCAGAGTGTCCTCCAGGGGGCGACTGGCAGAGAGGGACATCGTTCAGGTGACTCACTCAGACTGAAGCTTACTGTCTTGTACTATTAAAGCTTCAACCGGAACAGTATTAGTAAGAAGAGTAAACCCGGGCTTGGACTGCATCCAGTCCAGCTTCGGTGCATCATCTCAGACTTTCAATCTCTTTAAAAGGGATTGAAAAAGAGGCTCTCACACACTCTGCTCTGAGTTCTGAGTTCCAGATTCTTTCTGTTGGAAGAAACTTTCACTGGACTGCTGGAGCTTTTTTTCTTTTAGTAATTATTAGGGATGGGTCGAGATCTTGTGCAACGAGATCTTGTGAGTTCAATCTGTCATTATACTGTGCGCACACGTACAAAACTATCTTTCACAAGATTTTCCTTTCCTAGTCATGTTTTGTATCTTTGAGCAGCTGCAGTAAAAAGTATTTTATTTCGTAATTATAGGACCAACATTGATAGAGATAGTTAGTCCTAAACATTGTAAGAGTTAGTGCGAAAAATAGATAATATACGCGCGAATATAGCAGGAACAGCGCAGTGTTTTTCACATTTAAACATAGTTTAAAATAGATCCACAAAGAGATATTTTGGCCTATGTCATCAACAACTTTGTAAAAAGTACAAAAGTGTGTTCTCTTTGTCTGGTCCCTGTCAGCAGCTGCAGAGGCAGGAGAAAGGGGGCGGAGCCTGAGGAGCAGATCAGTTTCAGCCAAATGATTTAACTTCATATCCTTTGAATAATAAGAATATACGGTGTTAGACATAATGAAAGGTAAAGCAAAACTAAATAAATATTAAACTAACCATAATAAACAATAAAAGTCTAATTTTGTAATTTGTCTAAAATTCTGAATTGAAACAAATAATGCAATTTATTTCAAAATCTTGTCTCATCTCGATCTCATAGACCCAATCTCGTGGATAATCTTGTCTCGTGAAAATTCTGTCTTGTCCATCCCTACTAATTACCTATGCCCACAAGAGTGATCTCATATGTGCTGAGATCAAAGGCGATGACAGCAGCAGCGTTAGAGGACCAGCGGACTGAATGTGAGCTGAACCCAGTGCAGTCTGAACCTGGGGTAAAATGCTTCTTTGGTGAGATTATGTGGGCATGAGCCTGTCCAGAGCACTTCCAAACAGAGAACCAAATGCACAGTGCTTTATGTGAGTCTCTTGTACTTGTCTACTCAGTACTCTTGCCTGATGTGACAGCACCAGAGTTGGACCAGAGCTCGACTGGATGCAGTTTGAGAAAGGGTCAGATGAGATTCTTTTTTGGTCTTTAGCCCCGACCTTGTACATCAGACATGCAACTCCCAGATGCCAGATTCACAAAGAATCTAGGCAATTGTTTGTGCTTCTCGGAAATAAATTAAGTTGAATGTATTTTAGTCAGGTGTTTTAGGGAAAATAAGTCTTAACATTGTTTGTTTCTCCTCTATGTTTTTCTTGTTTTGACGGTCAGACCAGTTTAGTCTTTAATTGTTGCTGTTCTTTATTGACTTTAAGTGCAATTAAAACTTGATTAGTCTCTTTCTTTACCAGCTAATTACAGTTGTTACTTTGGCAGCTAATTATTTCATCCAAACTAATCTTATACTTCTCTCATTAAGTATTTCTCAGCAGCTTGACTTGAAAACTCAGTAAAGACATCGTAACATAGCTCACATTATACAAAACACTTTCTTTCGTGTCAGCCTCCAAACAAATTTCCTGCTCTTCTGTCTGGGGAACATCCAGAGCGCAGATTAGCTCCAGATTATTATCAAAATTGCAACAAACACGAGGCTTTAAGACCTCTTTGTCCTGAAACTAATGGCATCAATTTCCTCCAAATCTGTCTTACAAATTGCTCACATTTTTCTGTTCAAATTTCCTCACTTAAACTTGAGTCGAATGTCTGATGTCTTCCACTCGTCCCTGTTCACTACAAATGAGTTATGCTCAGAATTGAGGATGTAAAGTGTGAGACAGAGGCTAAAATTTCTGAATCAATTGCCGTTTTTTTTTCTATTTTTAAAGGGGTGTACTTATGGATTGTGCCATTGTCTGTGTGCATAAAACCCTAGTCTTTAAGAGTGCCGGGTCATGGGTGGAGCTTAGGACAAGTATAGAGTCTGATGGTTGTAGGGACCAAAGATGTTTTAAATCTTTCGGTAATGAAGCGCAGCAAGAAGGCGTCTACCACTATTGATCTCCGTGCGTCTGGGACAGTGTTCAGGAAAAGGTGGGACGTTTAAAGAAATACTTTGCGTTGAACTAGTACCTAAAGCCGACTGCACATTACAGGGGTTTTGGCCCGATTACAAGCCCGATGTTCAGTTCAGGGAGGTGCGGCTAGAGTAAGGGTTTTCGTACGAGATTTTTTAATAATTTCTGTCCCTGTGTCTGTGTGTCACTGTGACTCTGTTAGTACTATTTGTCAGGAGCATCATGGTGAGGTTCACCTGCTGCACAAGCGAGAACCTTTACAACAGAAGCATTTGGTGCATCTGCCTTGTGACGGCGACGCTTCAAATGTCAAATAAATAAACAAACATCACTTCCTCATCTGTAAATAAATGCAACGCTTTGTGCTTGTAGTCAAAGCACAGGATTCTTTTTTATGAGCATCACACACGTCATTTCCAATGCACTTCACTAGACTATAGCACATGGCCAACATTGTTTCTCAATTTTTCATTTGAGGTCCACAATGCTGTGTGAGTGTAACAGCTCCTCAGCTCTCCTGTGACCTTTATAAACCTGCTTTAATCCGCTGGAGTTTCATCATTGTTGTTGTTGTTTCACTTTTAAAACCGCGCACATGAAAGAAAACAGTCTGCACTCAATCACATGACACACGTACTATTCTCGCTCACTGTTGCTCCACAAGTCTGTGTCGTCTCTGTTCTTCTGACACATGATGCCACTGTCAGACTAATAATCCTGGTAAATGCCTCTGAGCTGTTCTGTTTTTTGACGCGTCTAAAAATCGCAAAATATCTTAAACTCCTGTAGTGCGCAGCCAGCTTTAGTTTGTGCTTAACCAATGACAGAAACGAATCATAATAACGTATCCAATGTGTGCATGGAATATGGACAGTCTCTGGTACTATGTACTTCTGCTTAAACAGAATCAGTAGCAGGAGAAACACATCCACAGGAGCTGCCATCTTTGGTTGATTGATTCAGGCGCTACTTGCTATGAGGCTTTGCTAACAACCTACCCTCAACCCACTAGATGGATTTGTGAATTCACAAATATCGAGAGAATCCATCTGGCTGGTCAGGCTACCTTCAGTTGCTCTCACTCCACGGAAAATCTTCAACGCAAGTTTAGATTTCACAGAACAAGAAACTTTCTGTAATGAAATAGATTAAATGTTAATGATGACATATTAGTGATATATATCGTGGAGATTTTCTTGGCAACCTTTTTCAGACTATTGCCGGCTATTTTTTAATTTTCACTTCCTGTTAAGTACTAACCATCTCTGTTTGTGTCAGTTTGTCCCGTTCAGAGACTACATGGACCGGACGGGAAACCACGTGTTGAGTATGGCACGGCTGGCTAAGGACGTCCTGGCCGAGATCCCGGACCAGTTCATCTCGTACATGAAGAGTCGAGGCATCAAACCCAACCCCGCCCCCCCGCCTTACACGCCCCCTACTGGACACACGCACCACCACACGCAGATCTGACCCGGACTGACAACAGCTCACGCAGGAAGCTAACTTTTCTAAGCTAACACCAGGATGCTAACGTTGAAAGCTAACACTGGGAGGCTAACGCAGGAAGCTAACACACTGAGGCACTGCTTCCAGGCGGCAGGAGATGTTTCCAGGTCTCAGCAGGACTATTTTGCATCCTTGGTTCCTTGTTTGCTTGATGCCTTGACAACTTGTAGGTTCTTCGCTTGTTCTACACATAATACTGGTGTTTCCCAACCAGAGGTACGAGGACACCTAGAGAGACCGCAAGCTCTTAGCATCAGGTACTGATTTCAGGCTTTAAATACAGGTTAAATGCAATATTTTCTGAATTTAAACATATTATTGGTTCGTTTTGAATAATATTGGGAGATTTTGAGCATATATTTACCTAAAAATAGTTGAAAGAATTTGTTGTACGTGGAGATCATGCTAAGTTCACACAAAAAGACCATCAAATTTATATTATTCTTGAGACTCAGGCAAATGATTCCTTCTGGTAATGACAAAAGAATAGGATGTTTTTGCATGGTGCATCTTTAAAGTGACGCTGTGTAACTTTCTGTGGGTGAAATACATCAGTTTTATAGTGTCAGAGTCGGCCCATAGTAAAGGCAATATAGACAAATGCTAAGAGCACAGTCTAAGGGAAGGCACCAGCCTATACCTCATTAGTGCTGAGTGAAAGTGAAAGAAGTCGGATAAATCCACAGCACAGAGCGCGAAATCAAAACAGCTGATGAACAAATACATCTGCAGATTTGATCGCGTAAATTACCACGGCACATTTCTCTTCACAGGGGTGGCTTTGGGCATAGGCAAAGACTAAGGTTGCCAAATAGTATCTAAAAGAAAAAGTTTTACCTCTCTTAAGCTAATAGGTGGGTTTCACATTCTAGAATTCTTGGCAGTTATAAGCCAGGTGGAGGGCAAGATTCAGATTTCCAATTAATAACATTGACTTGTCGTGAAATAATTCAAAAATATTTGCTAATTTAAAAAGCGATTATTTCTATAATGACTAGACCCAATACTCATTGTATTACAAAAATAAATTGTATTTAAACAATATTTATTTTAGCTGCCTCCACCTCATTGAAATTACATTGGCCTGTAAAAGGTTGTGATGTCACGTGAAACCCACCTATTGCAGATTTCAGTTCACGTCAACAGGACACATATTGTTGAGTTATGACCACAAATAGAGAATACACTTATATGACCGGAGATTTATCATGATAGAGTCTCATTAAACATGAGTTCTGACAAAAATTTTAGGCTTTATTATTTCTGTTCACAAAATCCAGTATGAGGATGAAGCTTATCGGCTGTTTTCAGCACTGGAGAGAGAACAGTGGCAGAGTTAGCAGATTGTATTGTCTAAAATACTCCAGGACTGCCTTCAACACTTTTAGATGATGTAGGCCTATATACAGAATCTTTTTTTTTTTTTTTTTTTTCTACAAAAATAAAGGGGAAGACTGGGGCACTTGCCTAGGATGCCAAAAAGTCTAGGGCTGGCACTGTCTCTACAATTCTGCCTAATTCATATTGATACAAATCATAAAGCTATTTGTTTAATGCTATTCACAAAGTCCAGCACGAAGATGCATTTTATTGGAGTATTAAGTGCACACTGGAGAGGCAACAGTGGCAGAAGGGAGAAGAATGAGCAGAGAGCAGGGCCCCCACTACAATGTGGGGCCCCAAACAATTTGAATCTCGCTGAGAATATAAGGGCTAACATTCATTATAGTACAAAATTATACATAAATCTAAAATAGTATAGATTATTGGAAATGGCAATTGTTTTTTTCAAAAATGATAGATTTTCTGGGGGACATAACACCCCCACCCCCTTTTCTAAAACGTGAGTAAAGACACACGCTACAACGTTTTTAGGTTGTCCGAGTCCACTTTAAACAGTTACATAGTGTACCTTTATATGTCTTTTGCATTTGACCTAAACTTTGACGATCACAGTATTGATCCCAAATGCTGAAATTCAAAGTGTACAGTGCATTTGTCAACAGCTCTAAAACAGCACTATTGCAGTCTCAGTATTGGTCCTGGTTATTCTCAGACAAAACAAACCAGAGCCAGGTGAAAGAGGAAACAAGGATGCAGAATAAAAGCTCGACCTGCGATCTGTCCAGGACTCAGCGCATTTTTCTGTCTTTGTTTTGAATCGTTTAAAGTTTCGTTTCCTGCGGCGGTTTCCAGTCTCCTGCAGCAGACTCAGAGGCAGTGACTGTTTTTTGGTCGTCTGTGCCGTTTATCATCTGTGTCCAGGATGTGTGAACTTTGACCTTGGATCTTGCCTGTCAGTCTCGTCGTGGCCTAAAAGTGATACGATAGGCGCCTTTTCCCTCATCTGGAGTTTTTTATAATCAAGGATTTACCCAAAAAGCTGCCGATGGACGTCAGCTGTGATGTTTACACTGCAAATTCTTCTCGGTAGTTTTGGGTCAGATTTTGAAAGCCACAGAATTGTTTTCTTCTTCAGTCTTGTGCCTAAGCAGCTGCTCTTTTGTTCAGCTTTTCTACTGGGCAAAGCAATCTACCTAACGTCAGAGTAAAAAAAAAATAGATTTTGATTTTTGGGTTCAATTCAATTTTGTTTATAGTATTCATTTCTATTTAAAAAAATGTAAATGTTACATTTTACAGAAAAAGATATGATACAGAGAGATTTTTTTTTACTGTGCATGCTCCAGCCAGAATGAGCCGCTGTCCTTCTGGTTAGCTGGAGAAACATATTTGAATAAAACAACAAAATGGGACGAGACCTACCCTTTTCGATCAGGTCTGAATCGGTCTGACAGACGTCTGTCTCCTGAAGCTTGAGACAGGTTTTTCATGCCATTTTTTCACCTGAATGTAACTTCTAAAGGTCGTAGGATTGAATTTCATTCACAAAATGTTGATTTAGAAGCATAACTTTTGTTTTCGCACAGTGATAAACTCTTGTAGTTAGCTGACAACAGCCCTAGCTCGAGTTGTTTCTCCAGCTTTGTCAATAAGCCACGGCTATTTCTGCATATCAGGCATGTACATCGCTGGTGTCGAGAAACAAATAATATTCTGCCTCAAAGTTTGGGTTTTGCTCCAAACCACATCTTTTAATGACGAAGAATTGGTTATTGACCTTTCAATTCAAAACCACCAACCTGACTTGATCTCTCTATTTTTCAATTATCTCAGAACTAAGAAACATTTAACAAGGTAAACATTTTTACCTTGTTAAATGTCGTTGTGATGGTTCAGCACAATCTCACAAGAATATGTACATTTATATTTTTTTTCTGCCTCACTTCAAATAAATGAATAATATTAAGTTTAATTACACAAGAGAGCTGGGGGGGGGCATTTGACATTCAAAAGCAGTGCTCTGGTTGGCTGTACATGATTGGTCCAATCCAGTTTCACGATGTCAAAACAGACCTACAACAGCAGCATCGTGCGTTAACCTCTTTCAGACGCATTATTACGCCCTGGATGCAATGAGGCTGTTAAAGTCACTGAGTCACAAAATAAGTTGTTATGATCATATTAGGAGGAGGTTTGGGGGAGAGTGCTATTGTATTTTTTGTGCACTTTGGCAGGTAGTTTAAATGGTGAACTTTTACAAATCCACTATGTCTTGATGTCAAATTAACTTCTCTTTTTCACTGCAAAAAGCTTTTACTCTGCCATCCACAAAATACAACATCAGAGTTAGATTGGTTGGACAAAGGAGGCCATTCTGATTTTTTTAAATAACACAAGTATGTGAGATGAGAGATTAAATAAATGTTCTGGATGGTTTTAACTTGCCTGGAAAATCCAGACGATATATTAAAAATATATTGTCTGGCCACCATTTCCCTCTTTCACATTTCTGTAGCCATTATTGACAGATTAATTGGCCAATCAGAGACAAGCATTTTCTGCCGTGTGAAAACCAACATGGCTGCTCCCAACAAAAAAAATACAGAAAAAAAAACACTGCGGATTTCTAACCTGATTGCACAGTACAAAGTGTATTTGATCTGAAACGCAGGAGGGGGGCGTGGTGACCAGACCCACTCTTCGCACTTTGCTGAAGTGTGGGTTCTGGATCCCAGGCAAGGTTTCAACTACCACCAATGGCACATGTATGTCGAGCCCGATCTCACAAGAAAGCGTACATTTACCACGACATTACACAATATGTAAATTAGGTATGATTAGCACGAGTTTACGGGCGTCCTGCGTAATTATACTACGCGTCACAGTCCCCATTCATTTTAATGGTGGTTGTTAAGACGTGTTCTTATTTATGAATATTCATGAAATCCTGATTCTAATCTTAACCTGCCCCAAGCCCCAGACCTAATCTTACACATTTTAGTAACTTTATGCCTGAACTTACCCGTTTCACTTGAAGAAAACGTCCCCACGTGGCTTCAATTAAAACTCGTGTTTTTTTGACGCTGTGAAATCTCATGTCATTTTTACGCTTTTTCATATCGTGCTAAATGCACGGCGTAACATAAGTACTAAAAATAGCTGTGAAGTCGTAGTCCAAATACGCTGTTTTTGTGTCGTGGTAAAAGTACGCACTCTAGTGAGACTGTGTTGGTATGTCACTGGTCGTGAACTGCTTTAGAACAACTTTTCAGATGAACCAGTGAATCAGTTAGAAGACAAACACAACACACTTTCATGATCCCAGCTTACAGAGATGTAAGCAAAATATTTGGTCTACACTTTTCAGAAACTGACCCAAAACCAGAGAGAAGCATGTTCTGATTACAAGTCTCCTCTAAACATGATTCGTTAATGTTTACAAAAGCATGTTGTATGTATTTCCCATATCACACTATTTTATCTCAGATATTCTTGGACTGGCATGTCGACTCTTTTTTAAACAACAAAGCACAAACTTCTCATCGGTGTTTCTCCAGTTCAATGTGCTGCTGCTATTCTTTTATAAGGAAACTGTTTTGTATGCAAACATATTTGTACAAACATTCATTTTCTTTAGGCTCATGAAGGGTTCAAAGTCAAACTACGACCTCTGTTTTGTTTTGGCTAGAACGTTTGAGTGTCAACACCATGGACTTGAAACTAGTAGATGTGCACTCAACGGCTTTGTTCAGTTTCTACCACACAGATGTCTCAATACCGTATTCCTTCGGTTTATGTGAAGACACAAATCAAAAGGCTTTGTGCATGCAATGTCTGTTGGCATGTTTATACTCAAAATTGCTAACTTCTGTACTCATAGGCTTTAAATGAGTAGACGCGCTATCAGCAGCTCTGTTGCTACAACACAAACAGCACAACGCCATAATTCCTCCGATAGATGCAAATCTATTGAAACAATGGCAGAAGTTGCACTTTTATGGATAAAATTAGCTAAAATACGCAATTTTTAGCAAAACCATGAACAAAATGTCTTATGAAGTTTTAGTAAACAACTGACCTTAATGTGGTCGGTAGGTTTGTACAGCTGACACTCTCCATCTCTCTCATAACTTGCGTATTTTGAGGGCTAATGCTAACGGCTATAGGAAAACAAACAGGAGTTCCGGACTTCTTCATAACAAACCAAACAAGCTCAGATGATAAGTGTTCGATAGCATCAGAGTCGAACTGCGCGTCTACTAATTATATGTCTGTGTCTGTACTTATGAATATTTCAGAAAATTAGACCACGAACAGTGAGTTGTGGTGAATGTCTCTAAAAACGGGGTCAGCCCTCTCTGTCGACAGGCCTTTCTATCGACATGCCGTAACTCTGAAAGTCTTTATTTTTATATCCCACTGTTCCGACAACCCTGTCCTCCGAATTTATTGGTGCCGCACCTCCGACACACACTCAGACAGCGAACATCATAATGACCAATAGGCTATGTGTAGTTGCCAACTTTATTGTTGCATTAAGAAGGCTAAAAATGATACCTTTGTTTCTCCGTTAAGCGTCCTTCATTCACGTTGCTTTTCTGACAGGCTGCCCCCGGTAAGACAGAAGTATTTTTTGGACAGGCGTGGAGACGGAATACTTTTAAAACTTTATCCTCTGCTTTAACACTCTCCAAACGGCCAGAGCAATGCGAGTGTTCGTGCAGACCTGGTCTCAGACCGGGACTTGGACTGAATCTCCACCAACCGCGCAGCAAGACTGCGGCTCTAAAAGAAGGATATTTTAGGATTTTGTGTGAATAATTCAAACGTCATTCATTCATTCATTTTCTACCGCTTAATCCCGTTAGGGGTCGCGGGTGACTGAAGCCTATCCCAGTGACTTTGGGCCTTAGGCGGGGAACACCCTGGACAGTGGCAACTTGCCGCAGGGTCAGACAGACAAACATTCACTCTCTCATTCACTCACTAAGGAAAATTTACAGTGATGCCCAATTAACCTAAACATACATGTTTTTGGAGGTGGGAGGAAACCGGAGTACCCAGAGAAAACCCACGGTGACACGGGGAGAACATGCAAACTCCACCCAGAGAGATCGTGAGATGTTGATATGGTCCGACCCGGGAATCGAACCCACGACCTCCTTATTGGGAAGCCAGAGCTCTAACCACTTGGCTACCGTGCACCCCAAAATTCAAGCGTCATCCTTTCAATTTATCCATTTACTTATTTATCTTATTATTGATCGATCTCCTGCGTTCAGCACCTTGGAGAGTGACGCGTAGAAGCAGATTTGGGAATCAAACATTTATGTAAGAATTAACAGAACGAAAAAACAGACTTTTTTATACTTATCGTCATGTTTGGATCAGTAAATAGTCGTAAGAAAACGCTGAGTATTTTATTTTATTTATTATTATATTTATTATTATTTTTATTTTTTTTTTCGAAATAATGATTTAATAGAAACACCCACAGTTTGTCGGAGAAGCACCACTACATCGACAAAAAAATGTTAGGTGTCGGAGTACGGGGGTGTGTGGGAAAAAATATGCTAATGCCGCAACATCGACAATTAGACTTTAATGTCGACATTCCGGGATGTCGGTTGAGAGGGGTGTAGCCTCTAAAAACAGGTAAAAGACTTTACAAATCAGGAGACTATTTCACCAAAGTATGTTTATAAAGAGACATATTTCTGTCTAAATGCTAATGCTAACAGGAAATTCTTACAAGTACAGAAGTTAGCTATTTTTAATATAAACAAGCCAGCTGATGTTCTATGCACAGAGATTATTGAACAAAATGATGGCAAAAACTACATCTTTATGAGTAAACCACTGAAAGAAGCATGCCTAGCAAAACCATGAGCAAAGCTGGCTGATTTGTGTCTTTTCAAGCTTTTTAAAATACTACAGGCAATTGTGTGCTTTATTTTCCTACCTGATCTACTCCACGACATGAAATGTTATTCAAACCAATGTGACCCGGACTCAAACACAACTAGCTGTTAGCTTAAAGACTTTTCTAAATGTGATCAATAAGTTTGTACTTTTTAACTCACTGGATCATTCATAACTTGCATTTTTTGAGGGCTAATGCTAACAGCTAATGCTAGCGACTATAGAAAAAACATGAAACTCCTTTAGCGTTCTTCATTCACACCGGACTAGTTTAAATGTTAAGTGTTCGATAGCATCAGAGCCAAACTGCACGTCTACTATTTATATGTCTATGGTCAACACAACAGGCAACCATTTAGTCTGAGAGATTAGGCTTTGTATTTTAAAGCCAGATGTCCTCCCAAACACAGATAAAGAAAATCATCTCTAATGTGTGAAGCTGCAAAAGTGAATTAAATAACAGCAAATTAATTACAGTGGCAATAAGGAAGCATGTCGCAAATCTCATATTAAGGGCTGATTGTAAAAACTGTAATTAGTCGCTAGTTAAATTAGAGCACTCCCACAAATCCATTTACATTCATTTATTACTGCGTGCAAAACGGCTACTTAATATGTTGACAGGGTTGATTTACTTTGAGGTTCATTTGGACTAATTGAGCTGTTTACGAGTTTGTCTTTTCTCCCAAGGTATTTCATTATTTTTGATTTATTTAATGCTGTGACCCACTGGGAGTTTGTTTTACTTGGAGGTTTGGCACTTAAAAGGGGACACATTAAGTACAATCCACTTTTAACCACATTTTAACAGTGTTTTCTCACCATCAGTTTACACAAAGTTGTTTATGGAATGATTAGTGCGTGTTTTAATAATCTGGTATTGTTCTGCAGCTGATGCACGAGTGCTCAGAAAATCTTTGTTTTCATCTACCACCAATCTCCAGTTGTGATTCCTCAAAAAATGTACATTCTAAAACATGTGGACTTTAAAAGTGTCATGGAGCCACTTTCCAGCAGCAAAAACAAGCAGGTTAAAACCAACTGCTTTAAATTTTACAATAAAGAGGCAGATGTTATCAGTTCTAAAATTATGAACAGGAACTCAATGAACCTGTTTAGGTTTATAGATATTTTTTTCACCGACTGAGGCCACTCTTTGGGGACTTTATCAGCTCCTCCAGTCAGACCAGACACCTTTTGTTGACACAAGCACATTTATGACACTGACTTTTATTGGAAAACATTTTTTATTCTCACACTTAGACAATGTTTTCTTAGCCAGGCTGGCGCCACCTAGTGCCTCCACTCAATTTCATTTCACTCCAGTTACAAGTTCAGGGCCGTTTCTCAATTCCCAGTATGCAGACTCCATACTTGTGTACTCCTGGGTAGGGACTTGTGGGAACAGACTTGGAGAATGGACTTGAGGAGTTCACAAGCTCGTACTTGACTTTTTGAGTTTTGGAACAAGTAAACTTGATGACATCACAGGAAATACAGCTCACGTGTGCACTTGCCATAATAATAATAAAAAAAAAGTGAATCTGAAATGATTAAACAACAAAAGCAGCAGTACTGTTCATATTTCTACACTATTTATTACAGTATTGTATATGAAATATATAGTGTAAATAGGTTATTCTAAGAACTAATAATAATTTGTTATAAAAGCATTATTTTCACTAAGCTAACCTGTTTTTTGTCAAAATTATATTTTTGACATAAAATAAACATGGCCATTCTTATGTGATGATTATTGTAAATCTTGATCACGAAAATGACAGCTAAAAATCACATTTTTATTAGACTTGTGTTAAATATTTAAGCTGTAAACGAGCTCTCTTTACTCTCCTCTACTTTATTATCAAGAAGCATAATTCTGTAGTGTTGAGGACGACTTTTACATTATGCGTAATTAACTGTACAGAAGTGGGCCGTAACTGCCAGACCGGTTCTGACCCGCTCCGTGCGTGAGTCTGCCGGTTCTGTGCGCGTAGGTTTGACCCACTCCATGCGCGCGAGTCTGCCGGTTCTGCGCGTGAGTGCCAGGCTGCTCTTCGTGCGCGCAGAGGAGGGGGCAGCGGGTGAAAAGCTGCGGTGATCAGCCTCCAGTGCGTGCGGTATGAAGTGCATTGTGGGAAATATACTGAGTCAAGTATGGACAAGTCTCCTCCGATGCATCCCCGGTGAAAGGGGCGGATCAAGTTCTCATCCGGGGATTTTCAGCGGAGTACCCGAGAAGCGAACTTTGAATTGGAACAGGACTTGTTACGTGGAGAGTGACGTTTCACAAGTCCACGAGCACACAAGTCTGCACAAGTACGTGGATTGAGAAACGGCCCAGGTAACGCGGAACTGCAGACACAAAAAGCAGGAAGTATGGTGATCCAATCAGTGAACAGGAGAGCTAGCATAGTGGCCAGAACCAATCCAAGTAGAGGTAACAGACTGTATATGTTCTCCTCCTTTAAAAATGAACTTAAAATTTAATTTTGTACCTTTTAAAATGTAAATTTGTCTCACAGAAACTGCTACGATCACTGACACACATGGACGACAAAATGACCAAAAAGCAGCGATTGGCTAAATCAAACCCAAACAAACTTCAATGATGCAATGTCGTTTTCTACAAAGTCAAATTAAACCAGCTGGTGCATCAGTCTAATGTTTCCCCCATCCTCAAGAGACATTACTTAGAGGCATTAACTCCAAAATGCAATTATTAATTAATTAATCATTGAAATTGGGAATAAGTGTGGGTATTTGTGCTTTATGTGGAGCTTTTTGTCAGAAAACAAAAACAACCACTTTTGTTTCCTAACCCACCTTAATTATTTCCTTCCAGACTAATACAGATGCTAACAGATGTTAAAGACACTTAGATCTGCTTTCAGTGTGAACATGAGGACAGGGTGTTTTCTCTAACTAAACAGGGACTGAAGGAATCTGAGGATTTCACTCATGAAAACACCTCGAAAGACAATTTGTCTGTAAAAACATTTAGAACAAACACAATATGTCTTCTTTAAAGTTTCTTTTGTCTTTTACAGACATTTAATAACTGATCTAAAGTCTCTGATAGAAGAAAGAAAAGCCACACTAATGCGTCCTGATTGGCAGAGACAGCAGCCGTGTGTTGCTGTGGCGTTTCATCATCTGAACACCGGATCAGATTATCTTCAGATTGACACATACTTCAGATTACACTCTGCTCTTCCTGTTTGTTCAGATTACATCAGCAGCACAGACTCAACACGAGATGGTCGGTTTTACTGTTGTCTTTCTACTTCCTTTAGGCTGGAATACATCAGCTCTGGACAAGGCTACACTGATTTTGCTTGACTCTTTATATTTCTAAACGTTCACTTCTTACTGATATTTACTTCCTGTTCAGTTCATTTCTTTAGCCATGTTTCCATAGGCGCGGTTTGGGGCAGTACATCCCTATCCTGTTTTCACTGCGCAGCTTCGTTTGATCAGTCTGAAGTGAGCTGCAGGGGGCCCTTCTTTCAGAGCGGACCCTCCCACAGCTCACGTCTGTCCTCCTTTTGAGGCTGATGATTGGACAAGAGAAAACACAGGCTGAGGTGAGGTTGGTGTTACACTGAAGATCTACATGTAGGTTGTTTCCTGACCTTAACATTGTATACGGTATCCATAGAATTTTCATTTAGTTTTGTTTAATTACAAGCACATAATCCTAGCCCTCAACTAAAACTACGACTATTGGCCACATTCACACTTCTCGTCCAAACTTTACACATTACATTCATGAATGGTTGCAAACTTTTCTTTTTAATAGACGTGCAAATGTATTAAACTCAGCACACGTAATAGTATCTGTTGGCTTTGTGGTCCATTGACTCTTAGAAACAAAAGAAAAGGCAGATCTAGCGAAAGAGGTCCTATATTTTGGGAGACTTCATTCTCCACTTGAGAACTTATTTTATCCAAACACAAAGCACCATTTTTTCCGATTAGAGGTGCAGCTACTCCGTGAATAAAGCATGTGTGACGTCAGCTGTAGCTAAAAGTCAAGACTATGCAGTGGAAACACAAACCATTATTAACAGAAGCGACTCAAACCAACCTGAAGTGAATTGTTTGAGAGATCTGGGCTCATAAAATCACAGTTATTAGATTTTCACAAGGTTAGTTCTTTTCTTGACCAGGACTCCCTAGAAGAAAAATTGTGTATATCAATGGGACCTTCCTGGCTAAATACAGGTCTTGGTCTTTAGACTTTCCTCTGCTTTTTAAAATTTGGACTTGGTCTTGTCTTGGACTTTGGTTCTAACATTGAGACCGTGGTTCATTAACACCATGCTCTGTTAAACTTGCACCAGGACAGCACAAAGCTTCTCAAGACAGCCTGTGCACTTATTTTGATCCAGAGAACGATGCTCCAAACCCTGAAGTTATACTTTGCAGTGTATGACCGTCCAGTCAACACAGTCGCCAATGACTTTTTAACCAGGAAGTCCACTGAGATTCAGATCTCTTGCAGGACCTGGAAGGTGGACATTATGGACATTTTTTTTATATGCATATAACTGTATTATGCAGTCTCCCAACATATAGGACCTCTTTTCTTTGTTTCTAAGAGTCAATGGAGCACAAAGCCAGCAGATATTATTACGTGTGCTGAGTTTAATACATTTGCAAAAAAAGTTTGGACAAGAAGAGTGGAGTGTGAATGTGGCCAATAGTCTGTAACAGTTTCAGTAGACGGTTAGGATTATGTGCTTGTAATTAAAGAAAATTAAATGTAAATTTTAAGGATACTGTATTGACAAACATGTAAACTACCGTAACAGAGCTAAACAGGAAGTGCAAATAGAAAAGTGGGCGGGACAAAATAGGGTCAATACAATGTTAAGGTCAGGAAACAACTATACGTATATATACCACGATGCATAAAGCATATGATAAACACGATTTCACACCTTTTTTACGTAAATATGTTATGCCGTTTATACTGTACAAAATGAAAAAGCCTAAAATAAACACAATCATAGAGTCAAATAAACACAAGTTTTGTTGGAGCCATGTGGGGACATTTTCTTTAGGTTTAATGGACAAGTGTAGGTTTCATCTTGATAAAATGGGTAATTTTATGGCTGGGGCAGGTTAAGATTAGGATAAGGTTTTCCTAAATTTATATTAACAATATGCACGGTAGCGGAACGGTTAGACCTCTGGCTTCTCAATAAGGAGGTTGTGGGTTCGACTCCCGGGTCGGACAGTACTACATCTCACTATCTGGGTGGAGTTTGCATGTTCTTCTCGTGTCACCGTGGGTTTTCTCTGGGTTCTCCGGTTTCTACCACCTCCAAAAACATGCATGTTTAGATGATTGGGCATCACTCAATTTCCCTTAGTGACTGAATGAGAGAGTGAATGGTTGTCTGTCTACTCTGCGACAAGTTGGCCACTGTCCAGGGTGTTCCCCGCCTAAGGCCCAAAGTCACTGGGATGGGCTCGAGTCACCCGCGACCCCTAACGGGATTAAGCGATAGAAAATGAATGAATAATACCACATCTTTACAATCACAATAGAAATGAACTGGTGCTGCAATGTGTGTCATATTTATATGCAAAAAAGGCCTGAAATCGTGCTAATCATGTGATATGGATGTTTCCTGTTATGTCGTGGTCTGTATAGCCTTTCTTTTGAAACCGGGTTGGTCCAGACCAAACTGTGAGATTTCAGCGTCATCATGTGAGTCTTCTGAGGACATTTCAATCTCCAGAGTTTAGCCGGTCTGTCTCTTCACACAGTTTGCATCACATTATATCTATTACTTAAGGTCGGCTTTCTGCTCAAACATATAGAAAAAAAATCCTCCTTCAAAACAAGACAGAGGTCGTTTGATTTTCAAGGTAAAATGTTCCTTTTTGAGTCACTAATGTAGCAGCAAAGAGCCTCTCTCGTCTCATTTGGTCGTGTTGTGAAAGCAGCGAGCATTTTAAGTCTGGCAATTATGATGAAACGCACAAGAAAACAACTGTTCCAAGTGTCGCCGGTTTGTAAATCTAGTGTTGAGTAAAGATGGTTTAGAATGTTTAAGGAGTTTGTTCATGGTAAATGTTTATGGATATATTTTTTTGAAAAGTTTTATTTTTGAATTCCTCAATGAAAAAGCCATTTCTTTGTCCTGCATTGTTCAGGTGGGTTTCAATGGAGCGATGTGATTTGGTCGGGTCTTCTTTGGGAAATTAGGCCCTCTCCATCCTCTCACTCATCACATAGAGTCAAATTAGACAGAAGTGTTGCCCATGGACTTAATAACAAAGACTGTGGCTGGGATTGAATTACTAACCTAACTTATATGGCGAGCACCTGAGCCACATGGAAACATGTCCCTCAAAGCCGAATTAAACAAAACACAATGAGGTTTGTGTTTTCAGCAGGTTATTTGTGGTGTGTTCAGCATCTTATGACCAAAAACTGACCTGTCTGTAGCTGTCCTATCCATCCATTTTCTTCCTCTTTAGCCTCTTTAGCCCGTTGACGTCTGCGTGGACTGTCTGCGTAGTCACAAATTTTTCTCTGCCGCCAATCTATGTGAACGCCGCTTTAGAGGGCGTGTCTGCAAGTGTAGTTCCGCCGTGCGGACCCTAGCAGTCCTCGCGGATGCGTCAAGTATATGCTGAGCTTTAATCCCTCCAGCCTGTCTAGGTGCTGTCTGGGAACATGCCCAGAACACCTCCTCGGAGAGGCTTTGTCCACCTCATTGTGCAGGCTGGCCTTATGGATTCCTTCCATTGCAGGAAACCAGACAGCCAGCACACACTGCAGCCGCTTTTCCTTCACAAATAATAAATTGTTACAGGAGTAAGCATTCTCATGCATGCCAGGCTCAAAGAGACATCAGCCGCACTGGAGAACCAGGAGACTGTGAGCTGTTGTCTGTGAAGACTTTATCCAGACAATATCAGAGCTGGACCAAGTGCAGTTTGAGCCCAGGGTTAGAGTGAAAATGAGATTGTGCTGTCAGCGTCAATATATCATTTAATACACTCATTAGTGTTTTATTCTTAGAGAAGCTGGAGGTGTGCCGTTGGCTTTACAATACTCCTTCTCATGAAAAAACACTTTTTGCAGTAAATAGATTGGTTGCTCGCAAAAAAAAAAAAATAATAAACAGCAATAAATGCAGATCCCAGCTGCACATTTCTTTTTTCTGTTTGTAGAAGTTAAACTCATGTATGGCCCATTCAAAACTTCACGTCAGTTCTATTTAGATGCACATTATGACCTCTTCTTCTTTTAGGAAGTCGTTTATCTGACTCGCTTAAACCCACACAGACCCAAATCGCTCCAGTGACGCCCCCTCTCCTCCCCGACTCCCGGTTGGTCGTTTGACGATGGTCTGCATGTTTTTCTTGTGAATTCCAAACCGCACGAGTGGGTAACGTGCATGTGGGCGGCCATTACGGCTCTATGTGGACTGTTTCTATCTCTTCTCTTGTGCCTGGTTTTACGGCGGTGGGCGGAGCTAACTGTAGCGGTTAGCATGTTTCGTTAGCGCTCACCGGCTCTCCCTCTATTTCTATGGTTTGTTTTTCGAATTTGCATGACGCCCTTTTTGTTGAAACAGGTTTTTAATTGTACATGATAATTGTTATATGGTTGTGACATGCTTTGTATTGGATTGCCTTAAAACTAATTAAAATGTCTACTTTCATAATTGCGCTGGGATTCTGCCTTTGTTTCTGCCTTCGCTGTGACAAATTGAATTGTTTGGGTTTGAATAAAAGAACAAGAACAGACACAGGTGGATCAAGGAACAATGTAACGGAAAACATAAACATTTGCCTTTTATCAAACTGACAGACATTCAGTTTTAGAATAAGAACTCAAATGAAGCTCTGGGTTGTTCATAATTCACAATATTAAACATTATTGTGGAAAGTTTGAACCTCGTAAGCTTCTGGAAACTGTCCATTTTAATCTGAGTCTGGCCGATGACTTTGTGAGATGAGATGAAGATACGAGAAGTTTGCAGATGACAGCACTCAGTCTGGACCAACTCTCTCTCCATTATGCTCACTCTCTTTCTTCTTTCTTCAACCCTGTTTTTTTCTTACTCTCTTCTCTCTCCCTACCGTCTCTTTACTTTTCCCCTTGCTTTCTCTTTCTTCTCTCTCTTCCTACTCTTTATCTTTGTCTTCCCCTACACCCCCTCTCCTCTCTTTCTATCTCTCTTCTTTCTCTTTCTGTCTTCAATCTCCCTACACTTTTCTTTCTCTTCTTCTTCTATCTCTCTCCTGGCATTCTACCCATGGTTATTCACCTGTAAGCATTGCGCATGGTTATTCACCTTGTAACATAGCATTGCACATTATTAGCACAGTATTGCACAAGATTACAGGTGATGATGATGATGAGTTAACTGTGTTCAATGTACAGTCTGACTGCAGCAGGAAGGAAGGACCTGGGGAACCGTTCCTTACACAGACAGGGCGTCCTGCAGGAGTTACTGAGTCCAGGCGACAGCCCAGGATGGAACTTCTTCCTCTCTCTGTGATGCTGATGCTCCAAACCACACCTACAGGAGCTGATGCCTGAGTCTGAGAAGAAAGCAGCCTAAGCACAAGACTGGTTTGTTAAAGTGTAAAAGAGGTTAGACTGAAAGGTTCACCAAAACATTGTGAACATGATTCAACATTTTAACCATGTTGCCTTGGATCTAATCACCTCTCCCTTTGCCTGCAATTCAGATCAACTCCACAACGAACCGACCAATCATATGGGTTTATTTGTGTGACACAGATGAAACAAAGGAGCTGATTGGTCGTCTGTCATTTAGACCAAAATAACCCCACATTAAAGTTGTTTGTTTCTATTTGCTTCGCTCTCTGATTCTCCAGAAATCATCAGTGTTTTTCAGTTCCACGTGATATTTTTTTCCATTTTTTTGCATGTAGTTTTTTTTTTTTTTTGGTCGGAAGCAGCCATGTTAGTTTTCATACAGAAGACGATGCATGTCCCTGATTGGCTAATTGTCAGTCTTCTCCATTGAAATTCAAAAAAGGGACACTGTGGCCAGACGATATAATTTTTATATATTGTTTGGATTTTCCAGGCCAATTTTGATGAGGTTTATAACGGATCGTTTTTTTTTTTTTTTTAGTTCAGTTTAAAAGGTTCAGAGACAGTTTTTTCCTATTAATAACACTGTACTCTGACATGAATTATTTCAAAAACTTTATCACTAATTTAAAAAGTGTCGATTTCTGTGGTGACTAGACTCATTAACCTTTTGTACTGCAAAAACATTTACAAACATGTATCTTCTTTTTAACTATCCTCCACCTGATTGATGTCACATGAAATAAACCTATTGTCCCATTTATTATGTAATTATAATTATGTATTGTCCAACAAAATTATAGATAATTAAGCAACTGTTACCTAACAACCATGTTGTAAACAAGAGCCAAAATACACATCAGTGACTCACATGTTATGATTTGACAAATGACAAATTGTGTCAATAATTCTTTAAATTCCAGGAAACTGTCTCAGTTGTGTGTAAATTGTCTTTGCATTTTGGCGCTT
Source organism: Mugilogobius chulae (assembly GCA_038363315.1). NCBI lineage: Eukaryota > Metazoa > Chordata > Actinopteri > Gobiiformes > Gobiidae > Mugilogobius > Mugilogobius chulae. The sequence goes on from JBBPFD010000691.1 coordinate 132,876, forward strand.
TTTGACGACATGTGGGGGGATTCCATTCGAGTTGTCAACTTTTTCTTGTAATTTTCTTCACAAATTCCATTTTTACTGCTTTAAAACAAAGAGAAATATTTACTAGAACGACAGTCACACCAAACTATGTCAAATTTAGACAATTTTGCAAGAGTAAATAACACCAAAACAGTTCAAAGTTTGTGTAATATACCCCACAAATCCAATTCAGATTCCGTTTTAACTGGGCTGCCTCCGTCTGCTGCTTTGTCAGGAAGAGAGACAGTTCTATATTTTGTTTCTAGGTCAGGACGAATAACAAGTTGCGCGGGGGAAAAGTCAGATTTTTAAGACATTTGCCGATGAATTTTTAACGAGAACATGTTTTATTCAATGGAAAGTGAAATGAAGAGCAAAAGGGTTATTCAAACTGGATAAATGTTTCCCATGGACAGACCAAACACAGAAGCTGAACAGAGTGTAAAAGGCTTGTTAAATTGGGTGTGTAATAAAAATAATATTTAACTACATGTAAGACAAATAACAATTACATTTAAACAGGTTTTATGCTTCTATAAAAATGAGGTCGCTGTGTTTGATGTGACACTCCCTGAGATTAATGTTTATATGGTTTCACTTCTTGCAGCTTGTGGGAAAAAAGCTGAACTGTATTTTAACTGTAACTGTACTTTATCCAAATATAGGTGATAGATTTGAAAAGAAGAGAACAACATATTTAAAGAGTTGTCTTCCAAAAGATGGTAAAAATGCAGACACAAAACCAAGGCACTCTGAAGGATTAATGTTAAAAATCTTTATATCCAAGCTACACATTGACAAAGACAGTCACCTGACATTGAAAAGACTAAAGTAAAGGATATTAATTTAAGTGATAATGATGCACCATTTCCAATACAAAAAATTTTCTGATGCACAGATTAATGACACCATCCATGATTAAAGAACCCATCAAAATTCTCAACTGGATCACAATAATCTTATAAAAGTCCACAAGTCAGAGATTAACACCAAACACGAACAAACCAAATTTCACAAAAACGGTGAAAAGTCTTTAATAGTAACTCAATATTTAATCTAGAAAAATTTACACTTTTTATGGCTTCAACTTTTTTCTCACAAGTTATATGAGTTTATTCTTGTTAAATTATAGCTTGTTTAAAGCTTTATTCTTATAAAAGAGTATAATCTTGAAAATGTTTATTCTTGTAACCTAAGCTTCTTTTTTTTTTTTTTTCTTTTTTTTTCTTGTCTTATAGTTTGTCATACATTGTTGTTTCTAATGCTGCCTTCATTTGCTCTGGAAAAGATAGGAAGTACAACTTGTGAAGTGGTATTTACCATTAAGTTGTGTTCAAATGGTTTTGTGGTTGTAACAAAATGAAACTTGTTAAAAACACACTTTATCTTGACAAATATATGTAAATTCAGAGTAAACAAGTAAATTAATAATTTTCAATGCCAGTAAGATTGGTCTGCGGAAAAAAAAAACTTTTTGACTTTTTAATGTAAATAGAAATAGCGATGTTTTTCAACTTTGAGTGTCATATAATGTTCCAGATAATAAAATAACATTTAATTTTCTTCATTTGTGATTCTTTTGCCACTGTCTGCCATATTGAGAGATCAAAGATTATTTTCAACTCTGCAACTCGGGCATCAAAATTTTTTCCCAGTTTCCCAAAAGTAATTATGACATGAGGGGCGTTCATTTGCTATATTTTCCCACTCGGAAAGTGGTATTTACCGTAGTTCCCACATCAAATGAAGGCGGCATTACAAGCTGATTAAAACAGGTCAAGGGCCACATCTGACTTAAAATTAAAGTGTTGCTAGATCAAATCATAATGCCTGTGTCATTTGGCCCATTTTTACAGTATGGTTGCTAGGTAACAGCAATGGATTTATCATTACATTTGTAATTTTTACTGAACAAAAGACAATTATAAACCTCATCAAAACAGACAAGAAAAAACACACAAAATGTTTAGTAAAATCTTAAAAACAATCATGTTCACTGTGTTTTACAGACAAATGTGCTCCAACCTGGAAACTGCTGAGAACAAAGTTATTCGGGTTTAGGAAAACATGCAGTATCTCGAGCCGAATCAATCCCGACTCCAGCGAACAGAGGCTGAGTGGAAGTAGTCTGTACTTTGAGAAGGAAGTCCATGTCACTTCCAGAGACTGTGTAAAAAGCCAAAACCCCTGCAGCGTGGTCCAGGAAACCCCGATTCGGGTCCCGACCAGACATGGGACAGAGCAATGCCTTGACTCAAACACAAACTTACTACTCACTTTGCCACAGTATAACGCCCAGGATTTGTCGGTTGTTCCGAAATAAGATTCATTTGAGCTTTTTCTCTGGATATCTCTGTACGAAACAGCGATGATGACCCTCTCTCCGCTCGACTCCACCTCCCAGTAACAGCGGCCCGTCAGACTCTCTCTGCTCAGGACCTGATGCGCGCTGCTGAATCTGTCTGGATGATTCGGATAATGCTGGTCTTCACTCATAAACATCACTCTTCTGTTTCCGTCGGACAGAGACAGTCTTTTGTGAGCTGTGTTTGGATCCAGAGTGAGTTGTGTGTAATATTGTAAGAAGTCGTCTCTGGTCCGCGGTAAAACTGGCGACTCGGAATCCCGGTCTGGTCTGAACTTGAGCCTCATTAAGTCCCACCTACCGAAGACCGGCTGCTCTCTCCATCTTTGAGCTCTCGCTCTGTCGGCTTGGTCCAGTGCTCTCTGGTCTGGTTGGAAGTTGAGTCTCAGTTGTCCCATCCAACCGATGACTGGCAGTTTTCTCGATCTTTGTTGTTCTAACAATTGGTCTAGTTGGAAGTTGAGCCTCAGTGCAGTCCTCTTCTTGTTGACCGGCAGCTCTCTCGATCTTTGAGCTGTCTCTGTGTCCTCTTGGTCCACTGCTTTCTGTGCTGACGACTGCAAAACCTCGTCTGGTTGGATCTTCTTCTGGTCTTTCTGTTTGAAGTCAAGTCTCGGGCCAGCATTCTTTTCATTCACCGGCAACTCTCTCGATCTTTGAGCTGTCTCTGTGTCGTCTTGGTCCAGTGCTTTCTGTGCTGACGACTGCAAAACCTCGTCTGGTTGGATCTTCTTCTGGTCTTTCTGTTTGAAATCGAGCCTCAGTGCTGTCTTTATGCTCTTGGCCAGCAGTTCTCTCGATCTTTGAGCTGTCTCTGTGTCTTCTTGGTCTACAGCTTTTGTGCTGATGACTGCAAAACCTTGTCTGGTTGGATCTTCTTCTGGTCTGTCTGTTTGAAGTCGAGCCTTAGGCCAGCCTTCTTCTCATTGACTGGCAGCTCTCTCGATCTTTGCGCTGCCTCTGTGTCTTCTTGATCCAGTGCTTTCTGTGCTAACCACTGTAAATCCTGGTCTATTTGGAAGTTAAGCCTCGGGCCACCCTTCTTTTCGTTCACTGACAGCTCTCTTGATCTTTGAGCTCTCTCTGTGTCTTCTTGGTCCACTGCTTTTTGTGCTGACGACTGCAAAACCTTGTCTGGTTGGATCTTCTTCTGGTCTGTCTGTTTGAAGTCGAGCCTCAGTGCAGCCTTCTTCTCGTTCACCGACAGCTCTCTCGATCTTTGAGCTCTCTCTGTGTCGTCTTGGTCCAGTGCTTTTTGTGCCATCTCTCCCGATCAGTTCAACTCTAAATTGTACTTTCTATTGTAACAAATTCAACTTAAGAGTGAGAAAAAGGAGGGAGGAGCCAGGTTGCATAAACAGGTCTGTGCAGATCTGAGCAGCAGCTCCTTAAATGGTGTGGCAAGATTTTATTTGTACAGGGACAATGCACAATACACATCAACCAGGCAGAAAGATGCTTTGTACCAGGTTAGGCAAGTTGATGTCACAATTTAGAGAGATCAGATCTAGATGTAAATGGTTTCCTGACCAACAAACTTATAATCCTACCTAATCTACTAAAATGATTCTACATCTTTTGTCACATACACGTTCTTTTTCTCAACCAGACCTTTACACATACATTACATAAATTACATTCATTATTTATGAGTGCACATTTGCTTTTCCAAAAGCCCTTTTTGGTCAGGGCATGTTGGACTCCCCCAGGACAGCCCTTTGTCACTGGTTCTGTTCATTGTTTTTTATGAACAGACAGGGACCAGAGGGTGTCCGGTTTGGAAGTCACAGAATCTCATCTTTGTTATGTTGTCGTGATGCTTCATCAAGAAGTAACATTTAACAAGAGGATTTAAATTGGCTGATGTAGTCAAAGTGATTTGCACACTAATCTGCTTTGACATGCTTGATCCATCACTGCTTCTGAATGTTTATTGTTTTTTGATTGTGTATTGTTTTGTTTTTATTTCTTACTATTCATGTTTGCTAAATTAATAATCTTGGGAGGTCCTCAGAGACGACTGTCATCTCTGACGTGTTGGGCTATAAAAAAATTAATTAAATTAAAATTGAATTGAATATATGAACATTATTCACTCCTCCTGCAGCTTGGCCATGACATTGTAGAGAGTGTCAAGAGATGAACTGGGGGGATAACTGGGGTCCACCGATAATGGAGACCTAAATCCAGGGATCAAAATAATAATAATAATAATAATAATAATAATAATAATAATAATAATAATAATAATAATAATAATAATAATAATAATGCATTGGATTTATACAGCGCTTTTCAAGACACCCAAAGACGCTTCACATTCTGCATTATTCATTCATTCCACACTGGGTAGTGGTAAGCTACTATCGTAGCCACAGCTGCCCTGGGGCAGACTGACGGAAGCGAGGCTGCCATTTTGCGCCATCGGCCCCTCCGACCACCACCAACCATTCATACACACACCAGAACCATACTAGGCAATGTGGGTGAAGTGTCTTGCCTAAGGACACAGCAACGAGTTTCTCCTCTGTTTGTCTCACTGTGGCACCTGAGGTTCTCCCATCCGAGTACTGCCCAGGCCCAACCCTGCTTGGCTTCTGAGATCTGACGGGATCAGGCTTTGGCATGTTGGTATGGCCACAAAAGAAGAAGAGCCCTGGCAGCTTCAGCCCTGGAGTCTCTCTGGAAACTACTCTGGCGACATTCAACCATCTCATGCAAGACAAAGCTCTGGATCTCTCTATCCTTCCAACCAGGTGCTCAACCATGTGCACAGTGGGGACAGTGTTGTGTACGTGCACAACGCCGCTCCCGCTGTTTTGGCCATCTTCTCTTCCTTCCTTCTGCCCATCTCTAATATCCAGTTCAACACAAACGTTGGAGGCAAGAAAAGACCACAAGGTAAGCCGCGTACCCATTGACTTGACATAATCGCAGTATTCCCAGCAACTGTCTCATAGCTCCTCACTGCTGTTAGGAAGCTCCTGGGGTTCCTATGCTAAAGAAAATAAGGAAATCCTAAAGGAAACATACAGGGGCCTTCTCCTAACTCCTTTCAACTTGGGCTGAGGATTTGGACATGCCAGCTATCATGACGTTTGGTGACGAACATCCGGTTTGGGCTTAAGGAGGAGCTTCTTTGTCTTTTTGACCTGTTCAGGATTCCTCAGAAGAGCTGGAGGAAGTGTGTGGACATGGAAGTCTGAGCCTCCCTGCTCAGACTGCTGCCTCTAGGACTGAATGCCAAGCTAAGGAGAAAAACAAAAACATAAAAATTGTTTTTTTAATTATTGAATGTATATATATATTTTAAATCTGAATATACAAAAATTTTGCCCACTTGTTGTTTTTCTTTGCGCAGGAAGCCCACTCATTATATTAAATGCAGGCCCTATAGTTTCACAGATTTACAGGTCAATAATAAAACAATGTGGGAGTCGGAGGAGCCATGAAACTGCCCCAGGACAGTGTATGTTTCCTCTGGCCTGTGCTCTGACCTGAGTGTGGGCTAAACACACCGATAAAACATGCAGCAGGACACGAGCAGAGGGAGCAGAGCTGCCCAGAGTGTGGAGGATCAGAGAGGCAGGAGGCAGGAAAACTAAATAATATAATAATATAAAATACTACAATATAATTAGAGATGCACCGATCCAGCTTTTTCAGTTCCGATACTGATACCTGGCTGGTACCTTTAGCAAAAGTCTAAAACTATAACGACCATCTAGTCATAGCAGTTGCATAATTGTTGCAGAATTACCTTTACCTTTGTCATATTTGCTTGAAGTTCTGATGAGATGAGCTGCTGTAATGTATTAGTCAGTGGCAGGTCCTGTTCATTTGTCTCTGTCAGGTCATTTCCATAATTACATTGTTCTTTCAGGACCTTTATCTGCTGCTTTTTAATTACAAAAGAGAAATATTACAGAGACAGGTGTAATCATGTCTTTATATTAAGTACTCAGTTTATCTCGTGACAGGATACAGGTTCACACAGTATAACTTTACATTTAATAATTACAGCTATAGGAATAACTTAATTGATTATTTACCACAAATTGATTATTATAATAATTATCAAATATTGTAGTAATCAAATAATAATTCACAGACTTCAGAGAGTGTGCTGACCATTTTCTCTCTCTCTTTCTTCCTCCTGTTTCTTTCTCTTCTCTCTGTCTTTTTATCTCTCTCTCTTTCTCTCCCCTATCTCTTTGTGCCTCTCTCTTCTGTCAGTTTTTTCTCCTCCCCACTTTTTCCTCTCTCTCCCTCTTCTGTCTGCATCTCTCTCTTGTTTGTCTCTTCTCTCACCTCTCTTTCATCTGTCTCTCTCCTTTTTTGTCCTACCCACCTTTCTCTCTCCCCTCCAATTTTCTCTCTCATCCATCTCTGTCTCTTCTCTCTCCTCCTTTCTCTGCATCCCTCTCTTTTCCCTCTCTGTTTCCTTTCCCTCTCTTCCTGCTCTCTCTCTTCTCCCTTTCTTTCTCCTATCCCTTTTTTTGTTCTCTTTCACTCATCTTCCCCCCCCCTCTTTCTCTTCTCTCTCTTTCTTTCTCCTCTCCCTTTTTTTGTTCTCTTTCACTCTTCTTTCTCTCCCCCCTCTTTCTCTTCTCTCTCTTTCTTTCTCCTCTCCCTTTTTTTGTTCTCTTTCACTCTTCTCTCTCCTTTCTCTCTTCTCTCCCCCGCTCTTTCTCTTCTCTCTCTCTTTGTTTCTCCTCCTCTCTCCCCCCTCTTTTTCTCTCTCTCCTCTCTTCCCCTCTTTCTCTTTCTATCTCTGTTTTTTCTCTCCTCCCCTCTCACTCTCTCTCTCTCCTCTCTCTTTCCTTTCTCTCTCTCTCTCTCTCTAACTTGCCATATTTCCTAAAGGAGACATAATATTTAATAGATTTTTCAAGTTTTTAGCCTATAGTTTTAGCACAATCACATGTGGAAGTCTCTAATTTAATTAAGGTTTTGTTTATTGCGAAACAAACAACAACAAAAATCTCTAGACTTTTTACAACTGCAGAAAAGAAACAAAAAAGTAGCCTAATACTTCCCTTTAAAAAAATCTTAACAACTCATTTATCAATTATAGGAAAGAGTGCAAGACAAAAGGAAATAGTATTGAAGTAAAATAACATTTAATCTGCAGATTTGGTGAGTTTGGACAAAACGGTTACATGTGAGATGATGCTAAATTAAAAAAACGAATACATTACAGTTAGAGTTGACTCTTGGGCGCGTGAGCTTCACAGATTTGTTGGTGAACGAGGCCATCTTCTGGTGCTGAGCGGTAACTGCACAGCCTACTCCCATTTTTAATCTACTTTGTCAAGCCCTGTGACAAGTTTATCTACAGAGATGGGAACTACTGCTCAGTTTGTAAAATGTGACATGTAAAAAGAGGTAAACAGTGGTAGAAAAGCAGATAAACAGACACTCTTGCTCACATTTCTCACAGACTTTGGAATCTCACGCAGATGTTTTTTGCTGCAGATAAAAAGTCCTAAATCTCCAATGTTCTGTGGAGATGTTCTGTGCACATTGACTTTTGACCCCCTTTCTTATTTAGACATTTAAATTTGCTGAGTTTCTATGTCTGTGATCCTGTGTTGGTGAGAAATGTGAGAGAAACAGACGCGTTGTTGTAATTTTTTACTTTTCTTCCACTGTTTACCTGATTTTTATATATACATAATTTTTTTTTACACAGTATTCAGCAGTAGTTGTGTTTGTTTTTATGTATTATCAGTCTGCAGCTGTTTTTTCCTGCTTTAACTGTCTTACAGGAGAAACTGTACTTTGTCTCCATTGCCTCTCATTCATTTCTGCCACCCGCTGCTGACTCTGAGATAAACTCCGTATACAGTTGGTGGCTTTGTGCCCGTTGCTGCTGGTCGTTGCTTCAGTTTCCTCTGGTGGGCGTGTCTCTGAGTTATTCACTAACTCTGCCTCCCTTTTCTCTGCTGCACCAGCGTTTTTCACACTTTTACTACTTCAGTCCAGCTCTGAGGAAATCCTGCGCCGCCTCAGCAAAAAAAAAAAACACCAGAAGAGTTTTTAAATCCAGAGGAGCTGCTGCTGCGCTTTGGGAGGCAAATATAACGGAGAGAATCTTGGCAAAATGATGGTAAGATGTGTTATTCTTTTTTAAATAACAAGCAAATATATAAAAGCAGGTATAACAGATTATTATTGAAAGTCATGAGGTCGTTGAGTTAGATTAACTTGAATCTTTGTGTTGGTGTAACTTGACAATGTGAGTTAAAGGTTTTACACTTTTTAGTGAGAAAGAGAGAGAGAGAGAGAGAGAGATAGAGAGAGAGAGAGAGAGAGAGAAAGTGAGGGGGTAAGAGGGAGAGAGAGAGAGGGAGAGAAGGAGGGAGGGAGAGAGAGAGGAAGGGAGGGAGAGAGAGAGAGAAAGAGGGAGGGGAGAGAGAGAGAGAGGGTGAGAGAGAGAGAGAGAGAGGGAGAGAGAGGGGGGGTAAGAGAGAGTGAGGGGGTAAGAGGGAGAGAGAGAGTGTGAGGGGGTATAAGGGAGAGGAGAAAGAAAGTAAGGGAAAGAAGAGAGAAATAGGGAGAAAGAAAAAAGAGAGAGAAATAGGGAGGGAGGAGAAAGAAAGAAAGAAGAGAAAGAAAGAAAGTAAAAGAGAGAGAGGAAGGGGAGAGACTGGACAGAGAAAGGGAGAAAGAGGAGAGAAAATGAATGAAAGAAAAGAGAAATATGGAGAGAGAGAGAGAGAAAGAAGAGAGCGAAAGAAGAGAAAGACAAGAGAGGAAAAAACAAAATAGGAAGCATAGGAGAGAGAGAGAGAGAAGAGAAAAAGAAAGAGTCAGAGTGTAAGAAAGAAAGAAGATAGAGGAAATGAGAGAGGGAGAAAGAGAGAAATGAAAGACAGAGAGAGAGGAGAGGAGAAGGGGAGAGAGAGAGAGAGAATAACAGACAACGCAAACATGAGTTAAATCGACATTAATGCAGAATTGTACTTGTGTTTTTAGGTTAAACTGCCCTGTTACTTTTTACAGTGTAAGACGTCACATGACTTTAAATGACACTGACACACATTACACTGCAAAAGCTATATGTATATCTAGACTTGCTGCAAATGACCTGGATTCACTATTTGCACATTTCACTTGTTTCATGAAGAACAAGGCAGAAGCACCTTGAAATAAACAAATAATCTAGGTCTGTTAAGTAAGATTAGGTGAAACCAAAAATAAAGATTTAAATCACGATTTCAAGACATTTTAGCCAATCTATAAATACATGTTTGGCATTGGAGGGATTCTATTTAGTTAATTTCTTCTTAATTTGCAACTTAAAGCGAACCCTGGCTACAATCACATGTTTACCCTAAAACACTTATAATATCATCACTTTTATAAATTCAGAACAAAAACCTTGAAAGTATTTGTAGTTTTATCAAAATCATGTTTTAAAGAAATCACATGGCTGCCATTTTGGCCTGGCTGTGACGTCAAATGGTTGTCTGTCTGCCCTCTGTGGTTGTCAAGGTAACAGGTAACTAAGCAACATGAATTCAACAGTTAAAATCTTTCAGTTTGAGCTGGAGTTTGGCCAAATACAGAACGATTATGTGGAATCTAGTAAAACTAAAGATAATCAAGAGGAAGAGGCCAGAACTGGACACTGTCAGTGGTGTTTTTGTTTCAACTGTTCACCGATCGAACCACAGGAGTAACCATGGCAACAACCAAAAGCAACCATTTGACATCATCAACCCAGAATGCATTGTGTCTGGACAATATGGCGGCACCCAGTAGCTCAAAACAATGCAGATTTTATAAAAATGGTAATCAGTTATATATATTAGTAGCTGTACTTGCATTTTAGCCATATTTGTCGTTATAGTCAGGGTTCACTTAACTATGATAGATATCTACCACAAAGACTATTACACCAAATTAAAAATTATAGGAAATGTGATAATCTGTGTTTTAAACTGAACTGTCAAAGGATCATTTGTAGTAATGTTTTGTCAGGAAGAAGTGAGGGATGGGTCGGTCCTGAGCGTTCAGACAGACGGCATCAAAGTGACTGAAGTGGTGAAAGAAGGAGACAACCTCACCTTCATCATCATATCACAGAAGGTAACTTTAATTATTTACCCAGGAAGTATATAAGCAAGGATCCACTCTTCACTTTTTGGAGAATATTTTCCCTGCCTTACTCAAATACTATTTTAAAACATATTCTTTCCGCTCTTCTATATTTTCCAGTTTTGTGATGTTTCAGGTAAATCTCTCTAAAGGCTTTTAGTTATTCTTTCTGTTAAGTGAGAAGTATGCTTACAAAAACAGAATAATCCTTACATCCATGGTCTTGAAGCCTGTATCTGTGAGAGAAGAGGGGCAGGTCTGTTTGTTGTGGCGTTTTGGGGGTGTTTCTGATGCTCTGGTGCCTGGGTTTGGTCACAGACGCCTGGAAACTTTGATATCAGATCTAAACCAGAACAACTGACCAATCAGGCGCTAAAGCTGCTTGATCAACAGCTTTCAGGCCCTTTCCCAAACATGAGAATTACACACTACACTTCTGTGAAGGAGAGTCCTTAGTTCCCTTCATTACGTGAACAGTACTTGGATTTCAGAAAATTTGAGAAATACAGTGAAGTTCAAGTATTGGAGCACAGTGCACTTGTGCCTCCAGTTCAAACATCCAAAGGAGTGGCAGCGCTAAACTATGTGAACAATGTCTGGGATTCCTACATAAACAAGGATCAGTATTTGTCTGATGTGCAGCCGCTGTGCAGTGGTGTGGAGCGTGTTTCTGACAGACTCTTGTCCACAGCTCTCTGGGACCGGCGAGTACCACGTGGCTCGCACTTACGACGACTTCGACTGGCTCCAGCAGCATCTGTTCTCTCAGGAGGAGGTGCCCGGGATTCAGGGAGTCATTGTGAGTAAATACACCTGCAGCACAAACTCATTCAGAGCTTACGTCATTAAGAAGGTTCACAACTACTGCACCATTTTTATCAGCAAAACGAGTGAGCAGTGGAAAGACAGCCTCAGTGAAGTTGTTTGGATATACCAACATTTTTGACATTTACATTCCCAGGGGTCGCAGGACGTGATGATTCCAAACATAAAGCGTGGGATGTAGTGTGGGTTAGCTTAAAGTGCCGGTTGTTATTAAGAGACCAGCAAATTAACATTCCCAGATGAAACAGATGTTCTTTGGTTTAACTTTTCCATTGTGTCGACTTTTGAACTCAAATCAAGACAAAAGAGGTGATTATGACAAGAAACACTGAGTACACTCTCATTTATAAAAAAGAAGTGTTTTCTAACCTGGGCAGTCAGATGGTTTACCTCACGATATTTGTGAATTCACAAACTCGAGATAAACCATCTGGCCTTCCAGCCGCCCGATTGGTTTGGGAGTCCGAAACAGTGGTGTTTTGGCCCAATCACATCACAGCAGCGTGGTTTTGAGGCCCAATCACATTGTAGCAGGGCAGGCTAACACGGGCTGTTAGCGCCGAGTCTGATTCAAGCTAAACAAAGATGTCTGCCCCCGTGGATACTGTGGAAGAACTGCAGAGTTCAATACAGATCTATCTGGCGTGAGCCAGGTTAAGTGTTTTCAGTTTTATTGAAGATTTTTGTGCAAAAATATAAATGTTTTCTTCAATAGCATGGAGGTTTTGTGAAATATTGATCCCAAATCAATTCAAAAGAATTCCTATTAATGATAAGCATCAAGTACATTCAATAAATATTTTCAACATGGCTGTTCAGCTTTGAGTTCCAGTACAGACTCTTTTTATTTTCATTCAAACTATAAACAGTGGTCTATTTTTTCACAAAGTGCTGTATTTGTAGTATTCTTTAAAGTGGAAAAGACAAAGTTTACTAATTTACAACGTTATGTGTAAATTTAGATTCCCCTTCTTTAAATAGAACTAGTGGAAACACCTTATAGATGATGACAGTGGCTCTCTTATCTCACAGTCAGAAGGTTGTGACTCTTTCTGAGTGACATTTGTATGTGAGTTTATCTGTTTTACGACACATTTGGACTGATGAAAAACACATTTTACTTTGTTACACAATTACAGACGTGATGCAGTAACAAAACGTTATCATACAACATTGATGTTATTTTTTACAGTTCCCTCCTCTTCCAGCCAAAGCTCAGGTGAACGCTTCAGCTAAAGTGATCAAACAGCTGGGTAAGGTCCTTGAACAGCTCCTATTGTAAACACATATTGTAATAAGATAAATATTGATGAGTTTGTGGCTCTGTGCAGGGATTCTGGCTTTAGGAGACTTCAAACCCTACGGAGCAGCGCTGGAAAGGTTTCTCCAGCAGGTGGCGTCTCACAGTGTTCTGAGCAAAAACAAGGCAGTGGAGGATTTCCTCACCAGCTCCGAGGTGAGCAGACACTTTTTAAACAGCTCTGAAACAACTTTAAAAAGAGCTCCTATACAACTCCCAAACAGTTACTTAACAGCTCCTCAAACAGCTCCTGTACTCACACTGCATTCAGTCTGTACCCCGGTCTGGTGTCCGGAGGCTTTCTGTTTCTTGAAAAGTAATGAGAGACTATGGCAATGTGCTCCAATCGTCCGGATCTTTTTTATTGGAAGTAATGAACCTCCAGAGCTCTTTTTGGTGAAGTTGTGGTTTCCTGTTTCAAAATAAAATCACAATACTACTACTAATAATGCGAATACATAACAATTATAAACATATACGTTGGGGTCTCCCTGCTTAGATTCCAATCCTGCCAGGAACGCCAATTTGTAACCGATCGACGTGGTAATGTTTCAGGACACAGGTAAGTTCACTGATTAATTTGGACAACCAGTATAAATTACAATTATTTATTGTTCCAGTAAGTTAGCTTAAAGGTTTCTTTAGTGTCTTTTGAACATTCTCAAGCAGCTGCAATTTCACTGGCTCAGTCCGAAGTGTTTCATTCATACAAATTACATGTTTTACAGCAGCATTTTTTCTGGCTTGGAGTGAAATAGGCCCAAACCTTTGTGCTATTTGATTACCAGCATTTTCTACTCACGTGTCAGTGATCACCAGGGCTGGACTGGGATTAAAATTCGGCCCTGGAATTTTTGCCTCAGACCGGCCCACGTATATATATATATATATATATATATAATATATATATATATATATATATATATATATATATATATATATATATATATATATATAATTGAGATTTGTGAACACTAAAAATCAATTATCTACAAAAATCTTTAAAAACTGCATAAATATACTAATTGTATTCCTTTTAACATTAACAAAAGTAAAAGGCAATAAAAATCAACTTTCAACAAATATTAACTTTATTTTGTGCACCTACACAAAGAAAATAGCTACTAGCAACTAAGTTTAAATTATTTATGAATTCATATTTTGCAGTGTTAGTTTTACAGTGTAGTCAGCTCCACAGGCTGAATTGAAAAGGCTGCACTCGTTCCAAAGCTGAGCTGTGCTTATTTCACAAGTGATCAAGTGAGCCACCGTTTGTAAAATGATGCGGCAGATTAGACGTTATACCGCGGACACGCGGCCTGTATCCTCCTCGCTGAGGGCTGAGTGACCCCTACACGCGACCTGCTGGTGCTGTTCTGTCCCAGTTGAGTGAACGCGCGCTGTCGGGGCCGTTCTCTGTGTGTGTCTGGCGCGGTCTTGCGCTCAAAGCCCGGAGCGCTGCACACAAACACAACAGAGACGCAAACACGAAAATGTACCGACACGTGCACCACAACGTGTGCAGTTATCACTCTCTGCCGTGAACGAGCGGGGCCCGGGGCCGCGGGCGGGGCCGGTGCGCTCCCTGCGCTGGGCTGCTGGGCAGCTGTTTGCTTGTAACATATGTGTATTACGTTATTCAGACCGGACCGGCCCAAAACTGCATCGGCCCACCGGGAAAACTCCCGGTGCTCCCGATGGCCAGTCCAGCCCTGGTGATCACGTGAGTAGAAAATGGTCTTACGATGCTAGTTCGTACACACCTATAATCTAGTCTCAGTGTGAGTGGTCATCGGACCCAGACGGATCCGGATCACAATCTGGATCTAGACTGAAGGCATTCTGAACCTGGTGTAACAGTTACTAAAAAACTCCAAAACATCTCTGAAACAGCTTTGAGATGAGCAGACACTTTCACCTCAAACAACTCACACAAACAGCTCCTAAACAGCGCTGAGTTGAGCAGACATCACACAAACTCAGATTGAACATAGATGCAGTCACCATGGGCTTTCTGTATCGTTAAAAGAGTGAGAGGACCTCAGATGACCTCACGTGAGCTCTCCTCTGCCAAAAGCTGCATCTCTTGTTTCCCTGTTCTGTGCATTTAAAGAAGGTGTCCATGTTTTTTATGTATTTTAGCCTCCAGGACGACAGAAGAGCAAGAAGAACATCTTCAACCGTCTGAGTCAGGCTGTGGAGGGGATGAGGAAAGAAGGACATAAAGTGAGCACATCCAGCTTTAATATGAACACTTTATACACTTGTGTCTTAATTAAGAAGTCTGTAGTTTAGCTGTTTTCTGGCTCCAACCTTATAACCACATCAAGACAGGATATGCACTCAGACATGCACCAGAACCAGACCAGGACTAAACCAACACTGGACTGGACATTAACAACTTTTACTTTTATAATTATTCATGTTTTACTTTCAGGATGTGGAGGATTTCTTTCAAAACGAGCGAGACTTAAACCATTCTTTGACCAACAGCAGCAAACTGGCAGCAGAGGTGAGTCACGTGACACATTTAGTGTCTGCGGACGGTAAATTTATTGATGGATGACCCAGTGACGCGACAAACATTTTTAAACCACATGAGACGTACATTTAAGGGGGTCAATCCCTATCTTAAATATAACAATGTGTTGTGGAGGAGACCCACTTTCTGCTAGTCAGGCTGGTGCCACTAGGTCAAGTATTGCAGGACTGCAGATGGTTCCCAAAAAGCAAGAAGTACAGTCGTCCAATCAGCAAGCATGAGCAAAGTGGTGTTCACAGGAATGTTGTTATTTTGGCTTTAATTTTTCACAATATAGCTAAATATTAATAATGTATAGTATTAGTATTTTAGCTTAGCTTTTTTGCTTGTTTGTTTGTTTCAAAATGGGCTTAAAAGCTAATCTATTTATCTTTTCTTACAGAAATTCTTGGATGTGGTGCAAACTGAACAAAGTGAGTGACTCAAATCCTTTCAGACACACTTTCTTTCTATCATGTCCTTTATTGGTTCTGTTTTTGTGCAGAAATCTCAGTGGCCTGCGTTCACTTCTCGTCGGCGCTGCAGATGTGTGTGGAGTCAGGAGAAGAGCCTCAGAAACAGGCTTTCACCAGGTCAAACTCATGACTCACTTTATTGAAAGATTTCACATAAAAAACATGTGACGCTGTGGACTTTGTGCTTCTCAGGGTTTGTAAAAATCTGTCTGAAGTTTTCAACTCACTGGGGGTAAGTCTCTGCAGTAAAACAACTGTATTTGTTCAGTTTAGATCACATGTGTAAACTGACATATGGGTTTTTACTTTACAACAGAAATCAGAAAGATTTTTATTGCCATTGTTGGTGAACAAACAGAATTCACCGACTAGGAACTTGCTGCAATTCTAATGTGCAACATATAACACAGAAAACACAAATAAAGAATAAAAAATCCAAAGAGTAAAAAATATCAAATATAAGGCATGCAAAAATGGCCAATAAAAATTAGGCAATAAAAAATATACACAATAATCAGAACAATAGTGCAAATGTCAGTGCAAGGGATAGGATAAAACTAACATGAATGAATAAATGAATGAATGAATGATTAAAGTTGCAGGTGATGATATGACTGTTAAAGTGACAATGTGATGAGTGGCAGGAGATCAACATAGTCGCAGGTTTATAGAGTGTCATGAGTCCACACGGCAGATGGAAAGAAACTATTCTTGTGGGTGAGGTCTGGACGGATGGACTGTAGCCTCCTGCCCGAGGGAGGCTCAAAAGTCTGTGTCCAGGGTAGAAGGCTGCAGCCAATCACCTTCTCAGCAAAGCGCACAATGCGCTGCAGTCTGTGTCTGTCCCTGACTGTGGCTCAGCGTACCACACGGTGATGGAGGAGGTGAGGATGGACTCAATGATGGCTGTGTAAAACTGCACCATCATCTGGGCCGGCAGCTTGGCTTCTTCAGCTGCTGCAGGAAGTACATCCTCTGCTGGGCCTTTTGATCAGGGAGCTGATGGACGGCTCCCACTTCAGGTCCTGTGTGATGGTGGTGCCGAGGAAGCGGATGGAGTCCACAGTGGTGATGGGGGAGTCTATAAGGACGGGGGGGGGGGGGGGGGGTGATGGGGGCGCTGTGACTTTCCTGAAGTCCACGATCATCTCCACTGTCTTCTGAGCGTTGAGCTCCAGGTTGTTGCTGCTACACCAGACACCAGCCGGTCTACCTCCCTCCTGTAGACAGACTCATCACCATCAGATGAGCCCGATGAGGGTGGTGTCTGGAGAGCTTGTCCTGGAGCAGAGCAGGGAGGATGGTGTTGAACGCAGAGCTGAAGTCCCGGGAGTCCAGGTGCTGCAGGATGAAGTGGAGGGCCAGGTTGATGGTGTCATCTACAGACCTGTTGGCTCTGTAGGCAACTGCAGAGGGTCCAGGAGGGGGGAGGTGAAGGTCTTGAGATGACGGAGGACCATACGCTCAAGTGACTTCATGACTACAGACGTCAGCGCCACAGGCCTGTAGTCATTAAGTCCAGTGATACGCGGATTCTTGGAGACAGGGACGATGGTGAACAGCTTGAAGCAGGACTGCTTGGTCTTGGTTCTAACCAGGCCAAGCAGGAACTAAACTATTCTGACACTGAATGCCCAGACTGCTGATGGAATTCACAATTAGGTGATGTTTCCATGAATATTAGTTTGTTGTTGTACTGGAAACACAACCCGAGCGAGTAGAGCCGAGTAAGTACTAGGGCTAGTGGAAACGCCCCATTATTCTCTCCTCTGTCTTTCTTCTCACTTTTTCTTTCTTTCTCTTCTTCCCTCTTCCTCTCCCTCTCTCTCTCCCGCTCTCTCTTCCTCTCTAACACCCCCTCTCTCTTCTTAAAATCTTTGGCTCACATTGTCAAGTTACTTCAACAGAAACACTTAAAATTCATTTAACTTATTAGCTCTCTGACTTTTTACAGTGCTATGTTAGTTAGTCAGTTAGTTAACACATAGCCCTATAGTAAAGACTGTAACACTATAAACTCGTCTTCAGAGTAATAACACACAGTTTGTTGCAGAAGCACATGTCGAGTGTGGCAGAGAACAACATGAACACTCTGGGTCTGGGTTTGGATCTGGAGTCTCGGTACCAGGACGCTGAAAAGGTACACAACTCAAATTAAAACATTACTGGAAGTTCACACTATTGAAAGTAAAGTCACTGTGTACAGAGTCATTGTTGTTCAAAGCTTGTGAGAAATGAGTTGATTTGTTTTTGCACGACTCGTAGGAAATGTTGTTCCGGAGGACGTGTAAACTGGTGGAGTTAGAAACAGCCAAGAAGAACGCAGACAGAGCCAAACCTGTGAAGAAGCCTCAGGTAAATCCAAACACTGCACTTGTATGTGACGCCTGCTTTCACCCAGCAGAGGGCGCACTGGGACAGGCACAGAAGGAGACCAGTTTACAGAAAAGACACGGTATTTTCGCTCATAAAAATGTCCAAAGACCCGGAAAAACATTAGATCAGATCAGGGAACACCCTGGACAGTGGGAAGCTCGTTGCAGGATTAAACAGACAAACATTCACTCTCTTATTCACTCACAGGGGAAATTTTACAGTGATGTCCATTTAACCTAAACATGCATGTTTTTGGAGGAAAAAACCCACAGTGACACAGGAAGAACATGCAAACTCCAACTAGATGTCTGTTTAAAGTTAATGTTTCCATAGACAAGATATTCCTTTGATTATATTTTTTCCACATTGCAGCATAAAACGATTTATCCACAAAGTGGGTTAGCGTAGTTAGCTTTTCACCTCAAGGAAGTTACATAGTGCACCTTTAGTCAAATGAAAGATGTTAGTGGAAATGTCCCTCAACTGTGCTCCTGTTTAATAAAACAACTGAGACTCAAAAGATTCAAATTAGAATAAGATTGACTTTGAATTCAAAGGGAAAACATGCAATGTTACAAAAACATGTCTTTCTGATCTAAACCCTACATCTCCAACTTGATCTTGTCCCTTCGTTCGTTCCTCACGTTGCCGTTGTGTGTTTACAAAGAAGCAAAGTCCAAAGTGTCTCTTTTATCTCCTTTTCCTCTTAGCATCTTTAAGTTGATTGGTCCTCCATTCTCTCGCCATTTTTGGTTGTCACTTGTCTCTTCTCAGAATGTCCACTTGATGATTTCATCTCATAGTCACTTGGTGACCACAGTCTCAGCTTGAACCTTGTCGACTTGCAAAACGATAGCAAGATCAGCAGTCTGTGACAGTTCAGAGGTCAACTGTAAACCAGTTCTTTGGAATGTTTGTTTGCTTCAAACACACTAACCTTTAGCTCAATTTCACAAATGCATTTCACATAACATTATTTAAACATTTGACACTTAAACACACATAGAAAATATTTTTTCTAACAGGGATATAAAGTTAGTTTCAAACTCAATTTTTTATCATGCTTGTTGTGTGGAGGCCTCCCTGAGGAGTTCATGAGGCCCCCAAGTGGGCCGCTGACCCCACTTTGGGAATCACTGCAGGAGATATTTCAGTTTGACTTCGTACACACAGTCTAACAGTGAAAAAAATATATACAATTTTAGTCAAACATATGAGAGGGGGAAAGGCCAGGATGATATTAACTAATGACTTCACAGTTGGGAAACAACAGTTTTCTCACAAGAAACACATTTTTATAAGTTTGTAAACATAATTTAACAAAATGAGTGTGGTCTTGTTTATTTTCTTTCTCAAGTGAAACCTGAGGAGCTATCGCCAGTTTAAACACTCTGCGTTCGATCACGTGACACACACACTGTTCTCCGCTCACTGCTGCGCTCCACAAGTCTAAGTCGTCTTTGTTCTTCTGAAACATGATGCCACTGTCAGACTAATAATCCTTGTAAATGTCCTTATGTCTGTGGCCTGTTTGCAAACATTTTAAACTCCTCTAGTGTGCAGCCGACTTTAGGCAGTGCACCTTTAATAACAACAATGCTGATGACTTCCTCTTTGACCAGATGGAGGAGGTGAAGAAAGCTGCAGAGACAGAGTTCAGTCAGATCAGCGCTGTGGCCAAGCAGGAGGTAACGTCTCATCCTGAACACTACACGTGCTGCCGGAGTCTTCGTTGTTTCAGTCTGCTGCTTGTTTCTGCAGATCCGACACTTCAAACAGGCCCGTGTGCAGTTGTTGCAGCAGCTCTGGTTCTGTGGTGTGAGAAACAACTGGTCACTGCCAGGAAACACTCCGACCAGCTCCACCTGCACCTGGAGACGGTCCGAGCCATGGCCTAGTCCAGACAAGTCCTCTTCACAGAGCTCCTGCAATGTGTTTAGTTTAGTTTGATCAATACAATTAAGATGACTGGATGCATCGTTTGAACCAAAATGATCATAATCAAATAATCAAATACAAGAACGAAAAGACTAAGGTTAAAGTAAAGCTTGTTTTGCCTGTCCTGTTACATTTCAGTGCTCACTGGGAGATAATGCAAAGAAAATACATCATATTTTAAGAATAACATACATGCACCAAACACAATTTTTTAACAGTGTTCTACTACATTTATAAATGTTCATGAAATGCACTTTTTATTTGAAACTAATTCTGTAGCTACACTGTCTTGTATAATTGAATTTTGTACTTTGTACATTAAAATTGAAATGTTATAATCTACTAAATTTGTGCATTTTTAACAGAAGTTCAGAATGAAAAAACAGCTCATATGTGCGTTGATAATATTCGGCAAACAGCTAATGATTTGGTAATGAAAGTTGTTTTATGAGTTTTTGCCCAGATCTCAACACAGTGTGTCTTGAATGATAAGACTAATGAGTTATACAAGAGAATCATTGACTTGGGATTTAAGACACACTTAACTTTACATAGACCTGTTCCAAGTACTGAAGCACTATGGAAGACATCTGTCTGTGTGAATGTGCTATAAATAAATCATTCATTCAACAGAAAATAACACAGAGGTGACAATTTGACAGATTATTATAATTTATAACACTTTAATTTAAACTGTGTCAGAGTAAAGTGTCTTTGCAATTGGTGCTTTTTGACGACACGTGTGGAGGATTCTGTTTTTTAACTTCCTGTAATTTTTACTTTTAGTTGTCAATTTCCTCATAAATTGAAACTTGAAACTGTCATAAAGTTTACCACAAAGACTATCACACCCAAACTAAGCCAAAAATAGAATAGAATAGAATAATGGGCTTTAATATTATTTCCAGATTTGTGACTCAAAAACTGTCTGAAAGTCAGCTTTTGTATTTTTGTCATTAAAGAAACAACATGTAAAATGCACAGGAAGTGGTTTTAAAAAGGTTTTACAATGATTAACCTGGGTTGCCAGAACGTAAAATACATACAGTATACACTCGGCAAAGTGTCATATTTGGAGGTGTAGCCTGCACTATAAAAAAAACAGTTACCAGAGTAGCATAAAAATATATATTGAAAGTGGTTGCATGCAGTAAAATAATGCTTTAGTGTCCGAAAATATGTATTATTTCAGGCATAAATAACTCATTCTGTTGGGGCATGACTTTTTCACGTTTTAAAGTTTAAATGAAATCAGGTTACTTTAGCACATTTCATTTATGTTATGGTGGCAGAGGTACTTCACTTAATATATGCTGTCTGAGCATGACTTTTCATGTTAAAAGACACTGGTGAAATTACATATTTAAGTTATGATATGCAATTAATTATTTCTGACACTAAAGCAAAAAAATCCCCCAAAATACTTTGTATTCTATCTTTACCAAACCTAAACATCACTAAGTCCATACAAAATGCATCTATCAAGTTAAAAAGTCACTAAACGGCCAGAAAAAAGTTTTCTCAGCACAGGTTCTACATACAGAAAAAGGGGTGGTGCCTGGAGGTCTAGAGCAGGGCTATTCAATTATATTTTACAGCGGGACAGATTTTTGTTTAGTAAATTGAAAATAGGTCTAAATTGCTCTGTCCTGTAACAGGCTTACACTAGCAGAAATAAATCAAAACTATCAGAACAACAGATAAAGGACTAGGGCTAGACTAAACCTAGAGTTAATCCAACTCTATGTCTCTGGGTGTACATATTTGCTACTTCAAGGGCCACATTGGAACAGGACTAGAGCACCATTTGTGAACCAGAAACAAAAGAAATATCAGTGGCATTTTAGCTGTTTTCTGCTGCAGTATCTGTAAGTGTGACTGTAAAACCCAACAATACACCAAACTATTAAAGATCACATTGAGTTAAGACTTTTGACTACTTTTTTGGACATTTTAGTCTCAGTAAGATTTCAGCTACAAAGCACGTTTGGAAAACAAAGCCAGTTCTGTCCTCATGAGATAAACTGTTTGAATGAGGCAAATCACGTTAACTGTCAGCTTCAAGGTTAAGATGAGGTCTCTTTATTGATCCTGCTACAGGTGAGAGGCAACAGGGAATGATCAGGTACAGGTTCCTTCCATTGAATCCAAGAAAGCCTTGACGTTACATAAAAATATTACTTTCATAAACAGCAGTGATTATTAAAAGTGAGCTCAAATACAAACATTTAAAACACTACAAACTCTACAATATTTAGAAAAAGGGGCACTTTAGTAAACAATAACACAGTCATTCACACACTGTTGACTGTGTGTTTGTCTTTTGTCTTTTTTCTCTTCAGACACATCAACTACATGGCTGAGCAAGACAAGACGTTGGAGCAGCTCAAGGCGTTAGCGCTGGAGAAGCAGCTGGAATGTAATACGGCACATAAGGTGGTGCAGGCAAAAGAGAGCGAGCTAAAGGATGCGCAGGAGGCGATGCAGGGGAAGGAGCAAGAAGTACCGTATTTCCCGCGCTATAAGGCGCACGTAACGTCTTTAAATTTTCTCAAAAAAAGACATTGCGTTTTATAATCCGGAGCGCCCTATATATGGTTTAATTCTTGTTCTGTTTCCTGACCTCGGAGTGGTGTTGTGTAGTAAACGGCGCTAAGTCATGTTTGAGTACGACTCTGGCAAACTGCAAAGCCGCACCGCAGGTCCTACTACGGCTACCGTAGCCAGGAGCGTCGCGGACTAATACAGGAAGTGTTTCAACCTGTTTCAACCCAATTCACTTTCAGCCAAACAAATGCCACCTGTCAGGAGACACGCTTACGACGCCGACTTTAAACTTAAGGCTATAAGTCACGCAAATGAACATGGGAATAGAGCCGCTGCGAGAGAATACAACATTAATGAATCAATGGTACGAAAGTGGAGGAAGCAAGAGGATGACCTGCGCCAAGCAAAGAAAACAACACAGAGTTTCCGAGGGAACAACGCGAGATGGCCACATTTAGAGGACAAAATTGAGCAGTGGGTCATCGAACAGAGAGCAGCTGGCAGAAGCGTCTCTACAGTCCTAATTCGAATGAAGGCAACAACGTTAGCACAGAGCTTGGATATCAATGACTTTCGTGGCGGCCCTTCTTGGTGTTTTCGTTTTATGAAAAGACGTAATCTTTCCATCCGCACACGGACTACTGTTTCGCAGCAACTGCCAAAAGATTATGAAGAAAAACGTGCCAATTTTCGTGCATATTGCCAAAGTAAGATCACTGAAAACAAGATCCGGCCAGAGCACATAACCAACATGGACGAGGTTCCCCTCACCTTTGATATACCCGTAAATCACACGGTGGAGAAAACTGGGACCAGGACGGTGTCTATACTCACCACAGGGAACGAGAAGTCATCCTTCACTGTAGTTCTTGGTTGCCAGGCTAATGGCCAGAAACTGCCACCCATGGTCATTTTCAAGAGGAAGACTTTGCCAAAGAAAAGTTTCCAGCCGGCGTCATCATCAAAGCCAACCCAAAGGGCTGGATGGACGAGGATAAGATGAGCGAATGGCTAAGTGAAATTTACGTCAAGAGACCGGGTGGCTTTTTCCACAAACATCCGTCCCTATTGATCTGCGACTCCATGCGTGCTCATCTCACCGATGCTATCAAAAAACAGGTGAAGCAGACTAATTCGTCGCTTGCCATCATTCCAGGTGGATTGACGAAAGAACTCCAGCCGCTAGATATTGGTGTCAACAGGGCGTTTAAAGTTAAACTGCGAGCTGCGTGGGAGCAGTGGATGACTGAAGGCGAGCACACATTCACCAAGACCGGGAGACAGCGCCGAGCGAGTTACGCGACTATCTGCCAATGGATTGTAGACGCTTGGGCTAAGGTATCAGTCTCAACTGTGGTTCGCGCTTTCAGGAAAGCTGGAATCATCTCTGAACTGCCAGGTGAAGGTGAAGGCAACGACACTGACTTGGATAATGACGAGACGGATGTGGGCACCTCTCCACATGCCGTACTCGCCCAACTGTTTAACTCGGACACTGAAGATGAAGAGTTTGAGGGATTTATGGACGAGGAATGAACTGAAAAGTGAGTGTATTGTGTTGCATAGACGTTTGAATTGGCGGTATCAGACCGTGTTTGTTTACATGCATGCTATTTTGGATTAACGCTTAAATAATGCAGAGTTGTTGTGAACTCTATAAAGTTTGACAGACTGACTTATCTGACTATTATTTTTATTTTTTTTTGTTAAACGCGCCTTATAGTCTGATGCGTGTTATATGTGAACAAAAACAGAAAATTAAATTTTTATTAACAGTGCGCCTTTTAATCCAGTGCGCCCTCTAGTGCAGAAAATACGGTAAATGAAGCTCAAAAGGCGGCGCTTTTGAAAGAAATAGAACTAAAAGATATACAAAAGGAGATCCTAGAGAAGGAGAAAGAGGAGTTACAGTTACAGAGACGTGATTGCAGCTCAGTGAGCTTCAACCTCTCTTCGACAAAAAATGTCACCTTTAGCTTTTGTCCTAAAGACTCTAAATGAATGTTTATGTTTTGAAGAATTCTGCTCCATTCTGATCCCAATTGTTTTTCTGGTTCTGGTCTTTGTTGTTGCATGTTTAATAATACAGTATATCATTTGTAAGCAAATCTGATTCTTGAATAGTCAAGTTGTTTTTGTTTCAATGCAGCTTTTTTTGCTGTTTTGTCTGTAAAATCATGCGATGCGATTATGTAATCGCAGAGACGTGCGATTATTGCCCACGTGCGTTTTGTTTTGGAAGTAATTGAAGCGCCGCGTGTGAGTGCGGCCGTCTGACTGCAGCGCCTCCAGTCTGCAGCTTCATGTTACGCTCCACCGACACCTCCGTGTGCTTGTGCCTCACTTTTCTCTCAGTAATTCCTGTGCTCATGTGATCAACGACATATAATGACAACACCAGGCTCATAGGTGTAAAACTGTGCTTTGTATCAATACTACAGCAAAGGATTTGGGCTTAAAGCGGCGGTGAACGAGGTGAGCCTGGAGCCAGCGCTTACTTCCTTCTTTTTCTCTTTTCTCCACTCTCCCCGCGAACTCTCTTCGTTAGTGACACGAAACATAGACATAATAGTTGTTTCAGGTGAATGTCTATCGCCTCTCTTTGCCTTTTAGCGCGTATGTGCGTGAGCCTCTGACTTCGAAATCCCACCGCGTTACGAGTCCGCGCTGTAACATGAAGTAGTCCGCGGTGACGCGCTGCCAGACGAAGGATAAACTATTTAATTCCAAACACGGAGCACTCTGGTTCTCTGCGTGGACAGGGACAGGTAGTCGTCCCGCCTTCTGTCCTGTCTGTGGAGCGGGGGATGAGCGAGCGAGTGGCAGAGACGGAGAGGAGGAGAAGGAGAAGCAGCAGCAGCAGCCGAGAGTCGTGTGCGTTAAGTTAAAGGGAACACACTTAGTTTGGATATGAAAGCATATTTTACACTGAGTTGCTCTGGAATGAAATATAAGTTACAGATATCAGTCGTTTGAACTTAAATAAAAATAAACAGTGAATTAATTTGCACAAGTTCAGTATAACTGGTTCATGTCTATGAAAAGCAGAGCTGGTTAGGCTATAGCCTATATAGTTTTATCCACCTTCACAATTAAACGAGTTAATTAATCTTGTTGATCTAATCAGTGTTGGGGTAATGTATTGAAAAAGTAATTAGTTACTCATTACTTTTTACTTTTTGAAAATGTAATTAGTTAAACTATAGTTATTGCCTCAAGAGAGTAACTTAGTTTTGGATTACCTTGTGTGCATTATTGCAAACATCAATCAAAAATGGGATTTAAAATTGTATCATTGGCATTTAAACAAAGGCAAACAACAAAAGTGTTGCATAGATTCAAATTCAGTAATAAATCAATATTAAAATGATTCTGTGCACAGTTCCAGCTGCAGATCTGTGTCTCTGTTGTTTTATCTCACACGATAAGTCACTTTTGTAGATTTTTTTTTTTTACTTAAAAGTGAATAAGAGTATTTTGTTAGTAACTGTAGTTTAATTACAAGTCTTTTCACAGTAACTAAGTTACACTACTAGTTACTCAAACATGTAATTACAGTAACTAAGTTACACCCAACACTGGATCTAATTTAGCCAAAAATCATTTCACAAGTACATTTCTAGCAAAATGTAACAATTCCTATAAAAAACTGTTGATTTTGTGTTACTTTTTCTCATGTTTTTATGCTGTGGGAGAAAATCGCAAAAAAATCGCAATCGCAATATTCCCTGGAAAAAATCGCAATTAGGATTTTTGGCTAAATCGCCCAGCCCTAATTGTAGTTGCCATCATATACAGTGAAAACTGGCAGGTGATCACTTATGTCAGTTATCAATAACCGCTAATTGTGGAGGTCTTAAAGCAATTCGTAAAAATGTTGTCTATCAGTGTTGCACAATGGGTTGTAATCCTAGTAGGCCTTGTAATTAATGGGTAGAGACTCAAACTGGACATTGTATTTATAAATTCATCTGTCAATATATGCTTATTAGGATTAAGGAGATTTATGTTGAAGTCGCCACAAAGGAATACAGTTTTGTTACGAATTTTAGAAAAGGTTTCCCCAACCCAATTGTTGAATTGTATTATATCAGAACCTGGAGCTCTATACACACAACTGATTATTACATTTCTGTTATTATCGTGACATACTTCAATTGTCAAGCATTCCAGTAAGTTGTCAATACCCATGCTCATATTCTCAATAATTTTATAATTCATACGATTATCTATAAACATTGCAACACCCCCCTCCAGATTTTTGTTTTCTTTGTATATAGTGCAACTGGTAACCCTTCAACATAAAATCCACCCCTCTTTCCTCGTTTATCCATGTTTCCGAAATAGCTATAATGCTGAAGGGATTGTTAAACTGGTTAAGGAACTCATCAATGCTGTTGAAATTGGCATATAAGCTCCTACTGTTTATATGTATTATTGATAATTTACCAAGGGTTATTATATCCTTGTTATATTGATCATCAGTCATATAACCACATGTAGCATCCTCTGAACAATAAAAGTTATTATCAGGGTCTATGTCCTGCTGGGGGCTATAAGGTTTATAGTCACTGTACTCAAATGATTTCAGATTAGTTCCTTCTTTACAGGACACTTCCTCAATTAACTGCAAAAAGTTCTCAGTGGTTGAGTGATTATCATCAGTATGTGACAGTATTGTAAATTAGTGTTACCTTCCATTTATCATGGTCACTCACTGACTCCCCAACCAGCTTCTTCATTGGTACTTGTCCAGCTCCTCAATACTCCGCACTAGAAGAACCTTGGCTTCTTCAGGCGGGCCGTTTAATTTGATAAAAATCTTGCAATTCGCGGACCAAGTGTTCTGTATTTTTTTCTGCTTTCTTAGAAACCGAGCTTTTTTGGCAATGTCTGCATTTAGTTTTGTGAGGTGCTCGTTTAAATAGACATTAGTGCCTTTCAATTTTCTACCTTGCCTGAGAAGTTCATTTTTATGCTTTCTATTAGCAAACCTCATAATAACTGCTGGAGTGTCTCTAGCATTTTTCCTGGGCAAGGGGTGGCACGCTTCGATATTATCACAGTCCAGTTGTATTCCCTTGGATTTAAGGAACATAGCGACCTGATTCTCAACTGAGCTGACATCAAGCTCATTGGAATCTTTTCATTAGAAGCAGACACTGCCCTAGCATACGATCGTGGCTTGATTTGTAACCCAGTAACAATAACATCATTAATTCTTGTATATTGCTCCAAATCAGCCACTCTGCTTTCCAGTGCTGCTATTTTCTTGTCCTTTTCTATGTTGCACTGGCGCAGTGCTTCAACTTCCTTCACCAATTTGACAATATGTGCTTGTTGCTCCTTAACATCTGATACTTCTTTCATTATGAAATCAAGAGACTTTTTGATCTCGTCCACATCATCTGTGTCTTGCGCTTTCTTTGGACGCATTTCTCTTGTGCGCACGGTATAGCCGACAGCACTAGTGATAGCCCTGTAAGCTGGTGTTAGCCCCCGGGTGTGCAACGTAGCGGTGTAGCCTGCAGCAGCTGCGGCTGGGCCGATGAGCTGGTGAGTTAGCCTCCTGCGCGCTCCGGGTGTGCCACGAAGCGGTGTAGCCGACAGCAACTGCGGATGGGCCGATGAGCTGGTGAGTTAGCCTCCTGCGCGCTCCTTGTGTGCCACGAAGCGGTGTAGCCGACAGCAACTGCGGATGGGCCGATGAGCTGGTGAGTTAGCCTCCTGCGCGCTCCGGGTGTGCCACGAAGCGGTGTAGCCGACAGCAACTGCGGATGGGCCGATGAGCTGGTGAGTTAGCCTCCTGCGCGCTCCGGGTGTGCCACGAAGCGGTGTAGCCGACAGCAACTCTTCAGTCTATGGATCAACCAATAAGAGTATCCTTTTTCAGCCAATCAGCGCTAAGAAAGCGAGCCGACAGCAATCGCTCACCAATTCTTTTCATAGATCCGTGACTTGTACGTGCTCCGAGATTCTGCTGTCAGTGAGATGGAAGCTACTGTTCACAGCTCCGAGTAAGTTGCATTAACAAATAACTGTTATTATCACAGAAAAGAGGTGATGAGCTACTGTCATTGTTCTGTATTAAAAATATGTTCACTATTCGCCTTGATAGCATTTAGCACATTGCTAACATTAGCCCCATGTGATTGCTGCAGGGATGTTCAACGGAATCCGTACCCGGAAACGGGATATGGGCTGCGCATGCGCCAACCGGCGGCAACCGGAAGTCCAGCTAAAAGTCTTTTTAAAATATAGGAAAACCATTATTTCGTAATTTAGTTTTTGATTTAATGTTCTTTATTGAAGTTTTTGATTATAACACAACAATTTAAGAAACTATAGGCTATATATAAGACTAATAAAATGTAAATAAAAACGATATGATTTTATTATGAATTATTGATTATCTGTTTTTTTTAGGATATACATCCTTTTTCTAAGTCTAACTTTTTTTTTTCTTTCATACAAAGATGCCCAGTATACGAGCATTGAAAAAAAAAATCAGGAGGACTCGTCTGTGGTCTCCGGAGGCGATGGAAGATGCTATGCTTCAAGTGCAGGCAGCCAGGCTCACCTTTCGGCAGGCAGCAGCCCAGTTTGGGGTCCCCAAGACCACCCTTCAAGACCGAGTCAGCGGGAGAGTGGCCTCTGACTGCATCCATGGTCTATGGCCGCTACTGTCCACCATTTATGAAAATGCGCTGGTAGTGTACTGCCTGTACTCTGCCAGCTACGGCTTCCCGCTGACAAAGCCACAGGTGCAGTCCCACGCTCTGGCAATCTACAATCGACGCCACCAGGAATCACCAAAAGTGGCGCTCAGCCAGACGTGGTGGATAAACTTTAAGGAGCGCCACCATTGAAAGAGATTAAAAGATGCACAAAAGGCAGTTCTGTTGAAGGAGAAAGAGACAAATGTAGTGAACAGTGCTCCAAGACACTCTAAACCGACAGAGACGAGAATGTGACACTAGTAAGCATCAGCATGTCTTCGACAAAGAATGTTAACTTTAGCATTTGTCGAAGACACTCTCACCCATGAACATCCTGGAGATTCAAAAAAAATGAATGAATAAATAAAGATCTTTCGTTCGTGTGAATGATGTGATCATCACGGGTATTCGGATTAAACCCAGATCGTACGCAAGGGCTGTAACTGCAGCCAGCGAGGGAGAACCTGGCGGCGAGCTGGATGCAAACTCCACCGAGCAACAAGTGGCTACTTTTTTGCGATCCAAAGGGATTGATCTGGACGTCGACAACATTGAGGCTTGCCACACACTTCCTAAGAGGGATAACGGCGACCACCGAGCTGTTATTATGAGATTTGTAAACAGAAAACACAAAATCGCCTTGTTGAAACAAGGAAGGAAATTGAGACGAACGAATGTTTACATTAATGAACATGAACAAACACTAATATGACATATCCAGAAGCAGTGCACTCAATTGATAACGTAAACAATGCACTAGACAATAAGCATCTGGAGATGCATCCATTCGATTTAATGGATTACAGAGTTCGGGATATGGAATATAATATTGACCCGGACAATAACTTTTTTAACAATATTAACAATAAATGCATATATTATACTGCCGAACAATATGATGATATGCACAATGATGGGAAACTTTCATTAATTCATATTAATGCAAGAAGTCTGTATGCAAACTTTCCGCAAATTAAGAGTTTCTTATATCAGTTTTCTCATCCATTTAGTATAATTGCAAAATCAGAAACCTGGATTATTTCTAACAAGGATGTGAATTTTAATTTGGATGGGTATGAGTTTGTTCATGAAGATCGTACAAATAAAGGTGGAGGAGGAGTAGCCTTCTATGTAAGCAAAGATATTAGTTTCCAGGTTGTGGACAAAATGTCAACTACTGTAAGCAATTTTTTGGAATGTATTACAATAGAAATAATAATAATAGAAAAAATAAACATGCACTTGTTAGTTGTGTATATCGGTCTCCAAATTCAGGGATTGAACAGTTTACAGATTGGATGGAAAAACATATATATCAAAAAGTCATAAAAATATTTTTGTATGCTGAGATTTTAAAATAGATCTGCTAAATGTAAACAATAACAAAATCATTAATGATTATATTAACACAATACATAGTTTGTTTCGCTATCCAACCATTACAAAGCCAACTAGAATTACATCCAACTGTGCTACTCTCATAGATAATATTTTAAGGAAAAACATTTCTAATAAATCTGAAAGCGGAATTTTAATCAGTGATATCAGTGATCATCTTCCTGTGTTCACTGTGATTGACAATAACTATGAAATAAATCACAAAGCAACAACTGTTAAAAATGTTAGAGTTGCAAATGAGGAGTCAATAAATGAGCTTAAAAATGAATTACTGAATCAAAATTGGGATACTATATTTATTGAGAATAATGTAAATTGTGCTTACGATAAATTTCTAGAAACTTTTAAACTTCTATATGATAAACATTGCCCTATAAGGCAAATATGGGGAAGATCAAAATATAAGGAATGTCCATGGATTACAAAAGGATTGCAGAATGCTTGTAAAAAGAAAAACACACTTTATAAAGATTTTATTAGACAAAAAACAAAAGAAGCCGAAATGAAGAATAAAAAGTATAAAAACAAGTTAACTAACATTTTAAGAATTAGTAAACAGGAATATTTTGGCAAATTGTTGGACAAGAACAAAGAAAACATAAAAGAGATTGGAAAATTCTTAATGAAGGGATTAATAGGAAAGAGCTGCAAAAAAGCTATCCAGATTTTTTTCGTGTTGACAACAAAGAAATTTATAATATGAATGTTGTTACTGAGTGCCTGAATGAATTTTTTATTAACGTGGGTCCTGATTTGGCAAGTAATATACCTGATCCAGTGACATCTTAAGGATTAAGGGAAGCCCGTATTGATCGGAATTTAAATTCAATCTTTATTACTGATGTAGAGGAAAATGAAATTATAGAAATTGTACGCAATTGTGCTAACAAGAAATCAAAGGACTGTAATGATATTGATATGTCAATTATTAAAAAAATAATTCAATCTGTTTCAAAGCCGCTGACATATATTTGTAATTTATCTTTCAAAACAGGTACATTCCCAACTCAAATGAAAATTGCCAAAGTCATACCTCTGTACAAATCAGGGGATAGACATATTTTTAACAATTACAGACCTGTTTCATTGTTACCACAATTTCAAAAATGTTGGAAAAATTATTTAATTCACGATTGGAAGCATTTATAACTAAGCACAAATTACTCTCGGAATGTTTATGGATTTCAAGCAAACCGCTCAACAGCCTTGGCTCTCATTGATACAATTGAACAAATAACAACATCTTTAGATAATAAATTACATGCAATAGGAGTCTTTGTGGATTTTTGTGAAGTAAAGCATTTGATACAATTAACCATGCAATTTTATTCAATAAATTAGAACGTTATGGTATTAGAGGTATTGCGCTACAATGGGTCAGAAGCTATCTCAGTGATAGAAAGCAATTTGTCAATTTGGGAGACTACAGTTCTAAGCTTTTGCCTATTAGCTGTGGAGTACCACAAGGATCAGTTCTGGGCCCCAAACTTTTTATTCTATATATAAATGATCTTTGTCAAGTGTCCTCAATATTGAAACCCATTCTGTTTGCCGATGATACCAATCTGTTTTGCTCTAATGCAAATTTACAAGAATTATTACAACATATAACAGTAGAACTGAAGAAAATACAATTGTGGTTTAATGTAAACAAGCTATCATTAAATATGAATAAAACTAAATTTATGTATTTTGGAAACAGGACGAACAACACAGAAATTAATATCTTATTTGAAGGTGTAAGAATTATGCAAGTAAATTAAATTAGATTTTTAGGAATCATAATGGACAGTCAGATTAATTGGAAATCACAAATCAAATATGTACAAAATAAGGTTTCAAAAAGTACTGCAATAATTCAAAGAGCAAGACAGGTTTTGGATCATAAATCACTACACATTCTTTGCTGTTCACTAGTATTACCATATCTTACATACTGCGCAGAAGTTATGGGCAATAATTATAAAACAAACATGCAATCATTAGTTACACTACATAAAAGAGTAATTCACTACATACATAAGCTGGATATTTGGATCATACCACCCCTCTGTTTTTAATATCAAAAGTATTAAAATTGAAGGATATAGTAGCTTTTCAAACATTGCAACTGTTTTTTAAAGCCAGTAAGAACTTATTATCTGAAAATTTTCAAAAACACTTTATTGGGAGGGAAGGGAATGTAAACTTGAGAAACAAAATGAACTTCAAATCAGTGAGTGTGCGAACAACCAGAAAAAGCTTTTGTGCCTCAGTATGTGGAATAAGACTTTGGAACAGCTTGCCACTGGAATTAAAACAAAGTGTAAATATTAAGCAATTCAAAAAGAATTACAAAAATGTGGTCTTAAAGCAATATGAAAGTAATTTAAATTAATATTGTATGAATAATATGTACAAGATTGTACATTTCAGAATGACAAATGTAAAAAAAAGTATATTTTGTTGATAGATTTAATTATAAGGAATCAGAATGAATTTGAAATGTCAACTTGAAATTGTGGAAAAGGGGTGGGACAATATAAGTTTATACTTCCACCCACTCCTTTTCGAACATGTTTTATTTTGCAAGATTATGAGTTAATAATGTCTTTTGGTTTTTTTAGGTGCCCTGAAAGATCACAAGAAATGTCATTATGTTTTTGCCTTGACTTGTTTATGCATGTTTGAAATAAATAAACAAACAAACAAACAAACTCTGTGAGATCCATCTGAGGCTGCCTCACTGCTCTCGGGCTCAACAAGTGTACAAGTTGAATCTCCTCCTCTTTGCCTCAGCTGCCTGCTCTCGTCTGCAATCCAGGCAGAGATTTTCGCATCTTGAACACAATGGCTGCTAGCTGCTTTTTTTTTTTTTTTTTTTTTTAATTGATCAAAAATCTTTGTGTACAAAGATATATTAGGCTCGGGAAACGTCTGTGGTTACCATGGCAAATCCGCCATGTTTCTTGCAGTTTAGCAGAACTTCCATAGGAATACATTAGACAAAACGATTGAAAAAGTAAACAAAACAGCCGTGGAACAGCCCAATAAACTGCTGGGTCAGTACTGGTAAGTTTATCTATCACTCTGTAGTGTCAGAATATGACCTTATTAACGCTTTTTTTCGGTATTTAGCATTTTAAAATCTCCATTGTTTTAACATGGGACCAACTGAACATTCTACAGCTGCATGATGTCACGATCCCGAGCCTAATACAAAACACAATTTAACAAAACAAGAAATGCCAGGGGGGGGACATATATAAAAAAATTACACAAAAACATTTAGAGCCTTACAATCTTCATATGTAATTATGGCTTTATGGTTTAGGCTTTTTGCTATGGTGCACATGTATGTTTCAATTTGCTAGCAAAGAACGTTTAGGATCAATGGTTTTGATATATCTTAACATAAATTGATTACAAGGGTAAATCCTGTGCATAATTTTAAAAGAGACCTTTCATTTTATTATTTATTAGAAATTTTTTGGTTCACCGTCCATCCTTTTTTCCACACTGTGTCAAGTTTTTTTCCGTAAAAAACAGTAGAGGGTACAGAAATAATATCTTGTTGAAACAGAGCACGTATATTTTTGTTGTTTTTGCAGACAGCAGTAAAACATATTTCTTTGGTCACAGCATCAAAGACAATCGCATATTCTTTAGGTGTCACTGCAATATTATATTTAAAATTGAATTCATTATACCTCATTAGATGACCGTTTTTGTCAAAGAGCTGACCCACCAGAAGGATTTTCTTATCAGACCAATGTGGATGTGGAAACAATGATTTATTCTTGTACATATGTATTTGTTGTTCCAAATAAAAAAGTTATGAGGAGAGAAGTTATGCTTGTATATACTGAAAGTGCCCATGCTAGAGGAGTTTGGCTGTGGAATGCCGAAAGTTTAACTGGTATTTTGTCTACATTATAGAGCGTTTTCACGGACGTCACAGATCCGGCCAAAAAACCGGAAGTGGCGCCATTATGGAGGTACCGATGTAAACAACGCGGCTGAAATATGAATAAATTATCAAAAAAGACGAGTCAAATGGATCTAAAAAATATCGAGACCGACTTGAAGCTTCAGAAAAAAAGCGTTACATGTGTAAAATTAACTTAATAGGTGGCGAAGATCCTTAGGAAATGAAATCTGCCTTATTTAGGCCATGTACACACGTAGGCGGGTATTTTTACAAACGCATATCTGCTGTCCTCCGTTTTTTAAAAACTCTGGTATCCACACAGAACTGTTTTAAAGAAAATCACATCCACACAAAACCGCATAATAGCGCTCCTGAGCGCGGCTATAAGCATGCCAGACCAGTAGTTGGCAGTGGTTGCCTAAAAGTAAGACTCAATCTATCCAATCAGAGCGCTCCTTTTCTTGTCGTCATTTCCGCATAACAAAAAACATGGCGCCAGGCGGCTCTTTTGTGTGGACCGATAAAGAGGTGGAATTGCTTTTAAGTGTCGTTTTGGAATATAAAGTAAACAAGACACACGAAAGTATCGATTGGGAGTCATGTCAAAACAAGTATATGGACATCCTGGCGCAATATTTGGAGCAGTATCCTTCCGAGACGTCCACTGAATTTCCCCACGAAAAGAGAGAGCTAACGCGCGCTATCCTAACCACAAAATTAAAGGCAGTAAGAGGGAAATACCGACAGGCTGTTGACTCTGGTCGCCGAAGCGGACATGGTAGAGTTGTTTTACTTTATTTTGAGTTGTGTGAGCAAATATGGGGCGGGTCACCAGCCACTACAACCATGTCGTCTGGATTTGAAACTAATGACTTGGATCAAAGCCTCCCTGTTCCTTCGCCTTCCACGTCTTCGTCGTCAACTTTGGAACCAACTGAAAATGTGTCTGACACAGAAACTGACAACAGTGTGGCCCCTGCAGTGAAGGAGAGGAGAGATCTGCTTCAGGTAAATATACAATGTATTCATTATGAATGTAATTACTTCTACTTTTATTGTGCATGGCATTTGCTGTCTTTAGTAAAGTTATGTCATGTTTTTTTAATTAATCTTTATAATTAAAATGCCTTCTTTGCTTTCTTATTTTAAGGCCAAACTGAATGGACACCGACACGACCGTCTGAAGAGAAAATTGCCGGCAGAAACCCAGTGGCTAAATGCAGTTGAAGAGGATCAACGTGTGAAAAAGAAACTGGTTGACTTTTTTGAAACTTCAACAAAACAAAGTAATGACAACTTTGCTAAAATCACTGATACACTGAACATGCTCACCACATCTGTCACTGAAGGGTTTTCTCTGCTAAGACAAGTAATGCAGGCTCCAGCACAGCATTACATGCCATATGACCCCAGAGGACACATTTATGCCCATACACAACAAGCACATTCAACCCACCCCAATCAGACCTTTCATTCATTCAGCCTACCTGAGAGAAGAGCCCAGCATAACACACACAGCTCAAGCAACACACAAGATGTGCCTAACACATCATTTGAGAGCACAGGTCAGTTCTCATACACTCAGGCCCTCTTCAATGATGATTAGAGAATCTCTTTTTGTTCACATGTTTTTGGCACTGTTAATGTTCAAATGTGAATCGCCAACTCATGATTGTTACAAAATTGCACTCAGGTAAATGTTTTATATCTTGAAGTGTTTATTACTGTGTCAGAGGTACACACGTTTTGTTTTTATTTGCAAATTTTGCACATTTTGCAACATTGTATTTGCACTAAACTTGAAGGCCTGTAGGTATTTATTTTTTTTCCCTCTGAAATATTGTGCCTTACTTTAAACAAGAACTTTACTTATGTTCATTGACACTGTGTAATGTTTAACTTATCACAGTTGAAACTGTTTAAAAGAATAAACATTTCTTGCAAACGATTAAGGAATGTGATGTGTAATGAGAACAAATATACATGTATGCATTAACTGAGAAAAAATTTGGACTGTAGCTTGTCTTGAGTTTGCTCGAACTTCTTATTTGTTATAGTCATATGTAGCTGTCCTCTATGGATCCAGATACTGGGTAAGGACTCTCCGGACCCTCTTTCCTTCAGTGGTCAAGCTGTCTCCTCTTGTAGGTGGTTGTGATGCAGGCTGATTTTCTCTGTCGTGCTGAATGGCTTCACTAACACTGTTGTCATCAATAGAGTCTTTATTAAGCTCACAAATGTTGTGCAGCACGAAACACGCATAAATAACAAAAGGCAGGTCGTGGAGGTTGATGTCCATCGCTCTCTTCAAAGCTCCAAAGCGTGCCTTAAGCCTCCCGAATGCGCATTCTATTACCATGCGCGCTCTGCACAAAGAAAGTCCAAAATACTGTTCCTGAGCATTGCTTCCACCGTTGGCGTACTCTTTCATTAGATATGGTAGGAGCGGGTAGGCGGGGTCGCCTAGGATGTAAACAGATATGGGCGCTTCGTTGTCAACAATTTGTCTTGGGCAAGGAGGGATTTTTTCATTTTTTAAGTGTGAGTTGATTGACGAATTGGCGAAAATGCGAGCGTCGTGTACGCTTCCTGGCCATTTTACCACCACGTCCATGAAACAGTACTTAAAGTCACAAGTCGCCTGAATGTTTAAAGAATACCTTCCCTTTCTGTCCATATAATCTGTGGAATTAACGGATGGTTGCTTTATGTCCACATGAGTACCGTCCACCGCACCGAGGCACTGGGGGAGGCCGTGCGTCTTCTCAAATGCCTCCACAAGTGAATGTACGTCGTTCTCGGTTGTTGGTAGCTTGATGTAATGGGGTCCCAGATGCACAGTAATCGCTTTGCAGACTTGCCTAACTATTTTGGAGACAACCTGTCTGGACAAGCCAAATGCGTTTGCCGTTTTCCTCAATCTACCCTCGTCAGCCAAATAATACAGTGTACAAGCAACTTTTTTGACAACATCGACAGGTGCTCGCATGATAGTAGACTGTCCTTCTATGTGGGGGCGTAGTAACTCCGACAATGACAGGAGCGAGGACCTGGACATGCGGAAATTTTCTCGCCATTCATCCGGGAGGACGATTTGCATCTCAAAGTTCTCCCACCAGCTGGCAGTGCGTCCAGGTCTGACCCAAAATCTGCGACGGCGTCTTTCACGAGTTGCATGTCTTCGTGGGGAGGCTGGGTTATTCGATGTAAAATAACAGATTCCAACGCGCTCTTTCTTCGTTGCTCCTCCACAAGAAGCAGGAGTTGAGTTTGTAAAAATAAACAAGCAAAAAGAGACTGTACAAGAGCAAGAAGTAACACACTTCTCAGAGGACCCATGCTGTCCAAATGTGTATAATAAACAAGGGCGCATATATGACGTTTATTCATTTGTCGCAGATAGTGACGTTTAAAAACGTAAAACGCCGTTTATATACATCCACACTCAAACGCATAACCGGAGTTTTGGCCAAATCTTCACTTTGGTCGGAGTTTTAACAAAGCTCCGTTTTATATGAGGGAATCCTACGTTTTAGTGTGGATGACAGGCCAAATCGTAGGAAAAAATGTTCGTTTAATCAGATACCCGGCTATGTGTGGACAAGGCATTAGTGAGGATCTCCACAAGCTGCCCTCGTAAGTTAAATTCTCTTTGGCATTTGTTCTCCTTTATGGAGCATCTGAAACACAGTTTATTACACCAGCACTATTTGTGTGATTTCACATCCATGTATTTGACGTGTATTGCCGACAGCTGGTGACAAAATGGCACAAACTGTGTAAAAGAGGGTAGCAAAAGAAGATAAACAAGAAGAAAATAGCTAACGCTGTTGGCTAATCTCAATTAGATTCATGGATTGTTACAATAAACTCAGCAACTGAAATCTGCAGATCCTAAGCTTTCAAACAAGGTATAATGTGTATATGTCCTGTGTGTGATCATTACAACATTTGATGTTTATTTGTGGTTAATGTAACTTTGGCTAACTGCGAGCTAAAAGCGAAAAGACTTGCTGCAAAATCATATTTCAGGTAGGATAAATTTTCAAAAAATGCTATGGTTAAGTGCACCAACAAATAAACAAGACATATTTTCTCTGGATCGCTTGAAAACGACCGTAAAAGTGTTTAAATAATCTCTTGCCGGGGTCGGATCGCTGCGATAGACCGCGGTTAGCCTGTAAAGGCATTAGCCACAAACAAACATCAAATGTATTGATCACACTCAGGGCAAATACACATGTTGTACCTTGTTTGAAAGCTTAGGATCCGTAGAATTCAGGTGCAGGGTTTATTTTAACTGTCAGTTAATCTAAATGAGATAAAACTACGAAACAGTGCAGCTA
This sequence comes from Mugilogobius chulae, assembly GCA_038363315.1. Lineage (NCBI taxonomy): Eukaryota > Metazoa > Chordata > Actinopteri > Gobiiformes > Gobiidae > Mugilogobius > Mugilogobius chulae. Next base: position 171,721 of record JBBPFD010000691.1, read on the forward strand.
CAGCATTAGCTACCTTCTTGTTTATCCCTTTTAGCTACACTCTTTTACACAATTTGTGCTTTTTTGTCTTTATAGCTGTCGGCAAAACACGTCAAATCATGGGTGTTAAATCACACTGTTAGTGCTGGCATAATAAACGATGTTTCAGATGCTCCATAAAGGAGAAGGAGGCAATTCTGTAGCTGCGCTATCTAGTAGGCTAGTCTCAATTAGATACACTGACAGTTAAATCAAACCCAGCGTCTGAATTCTACAGGTCCTAAGCTTTCAAACAAGGTATAGCATGTGTATATTCCCTTTGTGTGATCAGTANAATCACACTGTTAGTGCTGGCATAATAAACGATGTTTCAGATGCTCCATAAAGGAGAAGGAGGCAATTCTGTAGCTGCGCTATCTAGTAGGCTAGTCTCAATTAGATACACTGACAGTTGAATCAAACCCAGCGTCTGAATTCTACAGGTCCTAAGCTTTCAAACAAGGTATAGCATGTGTATATTCCCTTTGTGTGATCAGTACAACATTTGATGTTTATTTGTGGCTAATGTAACTTTGGCTAACTGCAGGCTATCGCAGCGATCCGACCGGCACACGATTAATTAATACTTTTAACAGTCATTTTCAAGCGATCCAGAGAAAATATGCCTTGCTTGTTTGTTGGTGCACATGACTATAGCTTATTTGGAAAAAATAACCTACATGAAATATGATTTTGCCGCAAGTTTTATCAGCAGGTTACGTCAGTGAAATGAATGGGGGAAGAGCTTACCGGAGTGTTTCCGAGTTCTGTGCGTAAAAGTAGAAAAAGTGGGCGGGCGAAATAAGACGGATTATGACAACCCAGAACACGGCAATAGTTTTACCATTTAAATTTTTTTCAAACTTCGAACATTCACATGCTTTAACGTTTGTGTTTTGACCATGGATGTGTTATGACAGCGGCCGCATATCGCCAACATGGCCGACTTCCGGTTTGATGACGTCACGTGAAAACGCTCTATAAACTTCGGAGCTCCTGGATTGATGGTGTCCAATCTATGCGTGACGTCGGCGATCAGCTGGCAAGCAGCTGATGCGTCTGCTCGCGGATGGATATACACAAGTGTGTAGAAAAGCTGCTGAGGTGGGAGGTTAAAGGGACGAAGAGATACTGACAACAGCTCAATTCAGGGTGCATATCGCTTCTCGAACCACCACGGTATTGCAATATATTTTATTTATGTAAAAGCACACCCCGCCTCCACGACTTTTCCCTGTTATGACCCGGTCTCGGTCCAAAAGTACGGGGCTCCCAAATCCCCTTAGAGTTAGTTCTGGGTCATGATCCAAGTCTGACAACCAAGTCTCTGTGAAGGCCAATAAACAGGTGTTCTTTATTTCATCTTTGAATTTCGCATCCATCTTATTCCTGATGGATTGAACGTTTGACAGCAGGATAGAAGGGAGAGGCTGAAGCTTGCGGCATCGGACAAACAATGATAAAAACATTAAAAAAGCACACGACTGTGAGCACAGACTGCAGGGTCACACGCTCAGGAGCGCCCCCACAATGATGTACAGTTATTAAGCAGAAGCAGTATTTGGGGGCAGAGGAAGTACACACTTCTTCTGGAGGTGAGGCAGCATGTTCTTGAGACGCGACTTCATACACCAAACAGTCAATGTCAGTGTCATATTTGCGATAAGGCTTAGGCTGGACCTCTTTGGCAGCTCCTTCTTGCTGATGGGAGAAGCGTTTTGCGAGTGAACCTGCTCAGTGGGCTTGAGGACTCGGGGTTGAGTGAGGTGGTTAGAGGATGGAGTTAACTCTGAAGATTGAAGAAAATGAAGATCTGATTTGTCTATGATCCGTTGTTTGATCTATATTTCCTCCACAGATTCAGCTTGGGGCTCAGTGCCCTCCTCCAGAGACGAGGCTGCACTCAGCTCGATCATCACCTCCTCAAAACGCTAACCAAGTTTTCAATAGACTCCTTGTCAGTTGTCTTTTTGAACACATCAAAACAGTTACATGACAAGATCATCTCCATCACATTTCCAATAGTGAGACATTCCAGATTGGAAATAAATTCATTGAAGGCATCAACAATCTCCTGGCGTGCGACGGTCACAAGCTCTAAAAACAACTGAGCTACCTCCAATGTCTCATATCTCTGGGACAAGTCTGCGTTGACCACGCCTTCCCAAAATTCTTGGACAAGTGTTTCCAGTCTTCTAAAGATGAGTGGGACAATTCTGAAGTGGGACCTCTGTACCCTTGGCCTCTTGGTCTCCATGTCCAGGGTTTCTGCAGGGGAGACGAGACATATTTAGGGCTTTTTAAAATATTGTTAACACCCACAAACATAAAAATTAATATCTACTCGCAAGTCATGATCCACAGTATTTCTCAATGCTGTTTCTTTTTTACAGGTTTATTAAAAGAGATCATTTTCTTATTTGCTAAAATGATCAATAATGCAAAAAAAAAACCACGAAAATTTTGTTTGTACCAATATGTAGCGCGGATGTGTAGCGCGGATTTGACGCGTGTGTGTGCGTGAGAGAGAGAGCGAGAGGAGGAGGAGAGAGAGCGAAAGACAAACCCCAAATCCCACTTCATTTAAAACCTTTGCAGTCTAAAGTATTTGTTAAAATGAGTTTGTTATTTGGTGTGTTTCGATTAATAAATACAGGGTGGACTGAGGTGGGTTGAAAAGGGAAAAAACAAGAGTCGGATTTTTGAATGACTCTTTGAGATGAACGATTCATTATGATTCAAGTCCTTTCAAAGAGTCGAAAGTCCCCTCACTAGTGTTTTCACGTTGTTTTGCATCCACTAGTATGAACGCAGATATTAAATGACCAGTTCTATTTTTACAGAGAAAGTTTTTTACACTAACCTCGTTTTGTCTTCGTGTGGACAAGGTCTGAGAGGTTAGATAAATCTTTAAAACCACTACATATTTTGGTGCCCGTGTGTCAGGCCGGTATCAAAATAATGCAGTAATAGAAAAATATACTACATGTTACAAATCTATAATTTTAAAACGCGTGACATTTTTCAGTAAAACAAAGTGAACATGATTATATTTAAGATTTCACTAAACATTGTACTTGTTTTCACCTAATTAACTGTTTTAATGAGATTTATGATTGTCTTTTCTCCCACAATAAGAAGTCATTGTAAGAAGCCCCTCCCCCTGAGGCACTGTGGGAGGGCTTCAGTCCACGCTCCGGCCAATGAGGAAGCACTGGACCAGCCTGGAGAGACACGTTGTACATATTTTAACTCATTTTCATTTATATAGGTCAGTGATTTTAACTGACGGTTTTCCATGTCTTTTCCACGACCTTGTATAACTTTTTCCACACACATGCAGTTTTAATTTCAGTCAAAGAAAACAACTGTGTAATAGAAATTAGTTAGCACATAGCTGGCTGTCTTCTTTTAATATGTTCAACTTGTCTTTGTTAATATTAGCAGTAGCTTATTTCTTCTAGTCAAACAACTTTGTGAGTGAGCTAACATGTTTCGGCTGCTAGCTCCGAGCTGTTTTCAGAAGCGTCACCGGTCTCCATGGTGACATGTTGCTTGAAGGTGGGGTAAGTGATTTTCACACTTTAAACACATGGTTAATATCAACATGTATACAAGATGGCGCAGAGACAAGGCACCTCTGCGCGAGCTCAGCTGTTACGTCTGAATGTTGTGCACTTTGAGCTTTCACACCTTTTTGATCCAATGTGGTTTTAATACTGCAAATTGAAAATAAACTTAACTTTTTCATTTTTGGTTGCATTTATGGCTTATAAAACTTTTTTTTAACAAACACCAAAGTGAAACTGAAGAGAACCACCCAAGCACTGCCAATCAGAGAGCTGCATTCAGCTCCTGATGCTGTACTTTTCAATTCAAACAGTAGGCCTACTCTTTATTTTTTCACAAAGTGCTGCATTTATCATGTATTTTTGTAGTGGAAAGCACAAAGGTTGCAAATTTATAACTTAAAAAGTTAGTTTAATACTGCTTTGTAAAAAACAATTTGTTCTGCTTACTTAAAAAACATTTAATAATCCAAGTAGTGGTAACATTTGTTTGGTTTGTGATATTTAAAAAAAAATGATTAGTACTTTGTACTATAAATTATAGTTGTACTTGCTAGGATGTGTTAGTATACTGTACTTGCAGTTCATGTGATATTAAGAAGATTTTCTTCGTATTCAGTACTTGACATAAGTTACACTTACTAGGCTTTGTTTGTATGCAGTAGCTGCAGTTCCAGTAAAATGAATAATGTTTATCTAGTAATCTGAACTTTTATTCTAGTAATACTAACACAGCATCTCCAGTTTATACTACTTGAAACTTAAGTAATGCTAATTTTGAAAATTGTGTAAACCGGATGCACTTGCTATTTTAAGTAACACTGCCATTAAATTCAATGTACAGTTCTGTGGTATTGTCTGGCATATTTTAGGACTGTCACATTTACATAAACATTTGTACTACTATCAAAACATGCAAATAAAGGAAGGAAAAGTATAGAAAGCAAGGAGTGTAAGACTGAGCAAAAATAAGGTTTATTGCACAAGGCCCAAATAGTTAACATTTAGCATGCCCAGCAGAAGACAATTACTCACTATTCCAATCTGAACACAAACTACTGTCTTGAAAACTCTTGACAGCGGACTGACGGACTTATTTTCTAGAATGACTGTAAACTAACAACACAAACAAAAATAAAAACTAATACTCAGTACCATTTTCAATATTGCAAAGAAAAACATCCGCCTTTTGAACAACTTCAAGTAATAATTTTGTGTAACAGTGTATTACTCTTTAAAGAACAGATTTTAAGAAGATTTCTAATGGCTTGTATTTATGAAAATAACTAGAATATCAAAATCTTTGTCAAAAAACAAACAAAAAGTCCTGACAATTACTCGTTTATTTTATGGACAGTATTATATTGCAACTAAAACTGAGAGGACATTTTAATAATAAACCAAATGCACTCGCTTATAGTTGGTCTGAACAGTAAAAAGTATATTTGTCTAAAAGAGTACGTATAAAGGGCATTCATTTTCAGTACTAACTGGTTAGTATCCGCGTGCCAATTCTTTTTGACACTACCTAAAAACAAAGCTGGTTTTTCAGCGTTTGTAATTTTGGGGGTAGTTTTGTTACTCCCCAACCCAACATCACTCTTTGAATGAAATCTAGGGTATTTCTCATTGATTTTGGAAAATCCAAGTGCAAAGCGTAAATTAGTCCAAAGACTAAAATAAGAGCTTGAGGAAGATTGTTTAGTCCATCCATAACTGTACCTCCTTCAAGAATGATTGATAATGACTTTGGGTCAAGATGCAGGTCGTCCGACTGAAGAGGCCATCTTCAGAGATCAGGATTCCAACGGTGATGTGTCCCCAGTCATTTGATTTTCTTCTTCCAATTCTGTGTAAGCAAGATGGTTATGCCTCAGAATTTTTATTTAATATTTATTATCAGGTAGTATACATTTTGTTACTCTTAGAAAAAGTTTTGATAGATGTTAAAGCATCTGAAAGTGCTAGAATTTTGTTAGATTAAATGCTAATATCTAATTTGCATTTTGTTTATTTTCAGCATATTAAAAGGTAATTTTGTTTATCTCTGTTCAGTGTTTATGTAGCTCAATCCCCATGTCTGTGAAAGTGATTGTAGTTAAAAAGAACTGCTACGATACAAATTGCTTTATTGCGCTTTGATTTCGACAAACTCTGGATAGAACCACACACACATGCACTTTTTCAGAAAATCTTACTAGACAACTGAGGTAGAAGTTGGTTGAATCTTCTCCGAGTAACACTGAAAGGCCTCAAATAACAAGTGCAGTGTATACATGTAATTTCCTATTAATACTAATAAACACTGATAACATTTTTATTATTTGAACAATGATAGTACAACATATTGCGAACATTACAATCTTGGAAAGCTTTCCTCCTTGGCTTCCTTTTTTGGACTCGAAAAGCTTGAGAAATTGAGGTATAGCGATCCAGTGCTTCATAAAAGTTGTTCTCAAGGCTTAACGTTGTGATTCGGCTGAACTCTGCTATGATCTGAAAAATAAACCATGAAGACACACAACACAACTTAAATACAAAGTTTTAAACAATTTTATAAAATTTTCAAATCTGTAACTACCTGTTTTTCTGTGAAAAGAGCTGGCCACGTTCCTGATAACTTTTACAGGTGGAGCAGAATTGATTATCTCTTGTCGTCGAATGGGAAATGTCTTATCCATTTTCAATTTGATTATGGGGTCACTGGGTATCGTTTTTTCATTTCTTCCATCATATCCTTTCTTTCCTCCTCTAGTTTCTCCTCAGTCTGATCATTAGGAACATTTGGTAAAAAGTTGACTTCNGTACACATGCTCCGCACATGACACGTGACGCGGCGACAGGACGGGCTGGATCTCGGAACTTCTTCTCCACAGCAAGTCTTCTCATCTGACCAAGACACGGGATCGCGGACGATTTATGCAGTCTCAAAAGTTCTCCCGACAGGCTGGCAGTGCGATCCAGGTCTGAGCACCAAAATGCTGCGAACGGGCGGTCTTTCAGCGAGTTGCATGTTTCGTGGGGAGGCTCGGGTTATTCGAAATTGTAAAATAACGATTCCACACGCGCTCTTTCTTCAGTTGCTCTCACAAGAAGCAGGAGTTTGAGTTTGGTAAAAATAACAAGGCAAAAAGAGCTGTACAAGAGAAGAAGTAACACAGTTCTCAGAGGATCCCATGCTGTCCAACATGTGTATAATAACTAGGGCGGCATATATGAACGTTTATATATTTGTCGGGCAGGATAGTGACGTTTAAAACGTAAAAAGATCCAGTTTATGATACTCCACGATCAAACGCATTCGCTAACGGGAGTTTTGGGACAAATCTTCAGCTTTGGTTCCGGAGTTTTTAACAAAGGCTCGTTTTATATGGGAATCTACGTTTTAGTGTTGGATGAACAGGAGAATGTAGGAAAAATGTTCGTTTAATGCAGATACACGGCTATGTTGCTGGACAAGGCATTGTGAGGATATCCACAGGGCTGCCTCTGTTAAGTTTAAATTCTCTTTGGCATCTTGGTTCTCCTTTATGGAGCTCTGAAACACGTTTATTACACGCAGACTATTTGTGTGATTTTTCAACATCCATTGTTTTGACGTGTATGGGCCGACAGCTGGTGACAAAATGGCACAAACTGTGTAAAAGAGGGTGGAAAAGAAGATAAAAGAAGAAATAGGGCTAACAGACTGTAGGCCTAATTCAATTAGATTCTGGATGTTCAATAACCTCATCAAGCTGAAATCTGCAGATCCTAAGCTTTGCAAAACAGGTATAAATGTGCTATATGTCTGTTTGATCATTACAACATTTGGTGTTTTTGTGGTTAAGTGTACTTTGGCTAACTCGCGAGCTAAAAGCGAAAAGCACTTCTGGGCACAAAATGCATTTTCGGTAGGATAATATTTTCAAAATGCTAATGAGTTTAAGATGGCACCAACACATAAACAGACATATTTTTCTCTGGAGTCGCTTGAAAACGACGTAAAAGTGTTTAATAATCTCTTGCGGGTCGGATCGCTGCGATAGACCGCGGTTAGCCTGTAAAGGCATTAGGCCAACAAACAAACATCAAATGTATTGATCACACAGGGCATAATGCACATGTTGTCCTTGTTTGAAAGCTTAGGATCCGTAGAATTCAGGTGCAGGGTTTATTTTAACTGTCAGTTAATCTAAATGAGATAAAAACTACGAAACAGGCAGCTACAGCATTAGCTACCTTCTTGTTTATCCCTTTTAGCTACACTCTTTTACGCCAGTTTGTGCCTTTTTGTCATCAGCTGTCGGCAAAACACGTCAAATCATGGGTGTTAAATCACACTGTTAGTGGCTGGCATAAATAAATACGATGTTTCAGATGCTCCATAAGGAGAAGGAGGGCAATCTGTAGCTGCGCTATCTAGTAGGCTAGTCTCAATATAGATACACTGACAGTTAATCAAACCCAGGTCTGAATCTACAGGTCCTAAGCTTTCAAACAAGGTAATAGCATGTGTATATTCCTTTGTGTGATCAGTACACATTTGATGTTTCTTGTGGCTATGTAACTTTGGCTAACTGCGGCTATCGGCAGCGTATCCGACCGGCACGAGTTAATTAAATACTTAACAGTCGTTTTCAAGGATCCAGGAAAATATGCCTTGCTTGTTTGTTGGTGCACATGACTATAGGCTTATTTAGAAAAAATAACCTACATGAAATATGATTTTGCGCGCAAGTTTTATCAGCAGGTTACGTCGTGAAATGAATGGGGGGAAGAGCTGACGGAGTGTTTCCGAGTTCTGTGCGTAAAAGTAGAAAAAGTGGGCGGCGAAATAAGACGGATTATAACAACCAGAACACGGCAATAGTTTACCATTTTAATTTTTTTCAAACTTCGAACATTCACATGCTTTAACGTCTGTGTTTTGACCATGGATGTGTTATGACAGCGGCCGCATATCGCCAACATGGCCGACTTCCGGTTTGATGATGTCACGTGAAAACGCTCTATAGTTACAAGTAGGAGAAAGTTAAGACCACCTAAATTAGAAAATATGTAATGAGGAAATATATTCCAGATTGAGGTTGGGTTTTTAACCTCGATTTTTTTTGCAACAACGAATATAACTTAAAAACAGTTCTCCCCTACCCACTGATATTTGTTAAATGTGTCTATTCAGAAGAGACGAAGCGTGTTAGTAGTTAGGTTCGTGGATTATAGCTTGTTAGTAAGGCATAGATGCCGTCATGTCCTGTCTATGTCTAATAATCCGTTTTGTTGCAACTTTTTCTGTTTTTGGTTTTTAGGCATTGTGGCTAACTGTTGTTAGCAAGTCTCACGCTGCGATATGAGATCTGAAAACACATTAAATCATCATGATGAACAATTCTGAAGCTGAGATGCAATTAGATCAGTGAGCAATATGTAGACTGAAGTAAGAAGCTTAAATGAATTATTTCTGTTTGTTTAATTTTAAGAATGCAAAAATCAGGTAGGCAGTCCCTTTAAGGTTCCAGCGTCTACGTGTAGCGTTCAGATTCAACGAGACGCTCTTGTAGCTGGAGGATAGCCATCTTTTGTTTGTGTTGCTTTCAATCACATCTACTCTTTTCTTTACGTCTTTTGATTTCGTCATAGGCAAAGTCAATAGACTTCTTTAAGGCCTTCAATCTTCAGCTAGTTTGCATTGATCAGTTTTACCACGTCGTCAAAGTGAGTATGATCAGATAATGACGTCCTGTTCGCTGTTGCCTCCGCTCTTTTTCTCACCATACCCCGGCTCACACTGCCTCCAGTCCAACTCCGGTGCAGCCACCGACCGGTCTTGCTACGGTGGGTGACTCACATTAGCTACGGTGGTTTGCAGTCCTGCTGCCGACAACGTGAGACCCCGAACTCCACGGAGGTTCACGCTTAACGTGGGTGAATACGCATTGCCTGAGCACTTTTTTTTTCTCTCTCTTTCGTTGAGCACATGTATATGTAAACAAAGAACACATATGCGCCGGTTTGGGCTTGTTTCACGTCAGTTGATTTTCTATTTGATTTTTTCGCCGCACAATGGGTATGTACGGGAGGTTTATTTACATTCTATGTGTTACATAATCGTGTAAATGTCGTATTTGTATTATTAGTGGTAACGTAATGATTTTATTTTGAAAACTACGTGATCATTTCACCCGCGCTCGCTTGGTTTCCTGTTTATCGTGTCTTGTTTTCACAACTTCACCAAAAAGGGCTCCAGTCCTAGCCGTGGTAGGCACGGTGCAGAGCGGATAGCGCTCTGGCCTCACAGCAAGAAGGTTGCGGGTTCGATTCCCGCACGGCCTGGGACCTTTCTGTGTCTGGGTGGTTTCCTCCGGGCACTCCGGTTTCCCCACCAACCAATAACATGCATGTTAGGGAACACGGTGATAGTCGGAGGTTGAAGCGCTTGGTGTTTAAGTGAATCGCCTCTGGTGAGCTGCCCCAGGGCAGTTTACTGTCACTCTGTGAAGCGCTTTGTGGACTCTGTCTGTGAAATGCGCTATACAAATAAAGATTACTTACTAGGAGTAGCCAGATTTTTGTTCTCCATTTTAGAACTCCTTTTTCTGTCTTGAGAAAACATTGTCATGTTAGGACTTGTTCTAGTTGTTGAGCAGCAGCAAAAAATGCGTGTAGCATTAAAGAAATGTCTTTCCAATGCAAAAAAAAGTATTTTTGGCGCAACCGGTTGAAAAGAGCGTCTGCTCAAGCCTCCATCTTGGACGACCCGGCTGCTGGCTGCTGCTAACAGTTATGCTGTGTCCGAACGTGCGCCCTAACTCCTAGTCACTCAAATACTATATAGTGCTGAACTATATAGTGAGCTGTTAAATTGAGTGCGCTAACGGCTAAGGCGTTTCAGACACCCAGCTCCCTACTTTTCTCTGAACGGTTACGTAATGTAAGCGCAGCTAGCGCACGTAAATACCATTGGTTGGACTCCCCTCCCCGGTGGAGATCAATGGATCGGACATTGCAGTTTTGATAAATGATTAAAATCACTTGAAATGTGTAAATATTCTACTTCTTTGTTTTGTTTTTTGCATTAAGTATAGCAATCAGAGGTTATGCTAGACTTTTTTTATGCCGGTCACTTTGACCGGCAGAGTCTGGAAATTCCGGTCAATTATGAGAACAACCGGTCACATATTATTGCCTTTTGCAAACAACAGCACGTGAATTTTGGCAGTAACCTACGTGCTTTCGCCTGCTCTACAGTCTCTATTTTAAAGCTAAAATTGGTCGTTGTTAATGAGGTGTCTTTAACTTTTACTTATCATAATGATTCGCGCCCGTCTGCGGACTGAACCAGAGCAAGTTAGTCCGCGTGAGCCCCGTGTGTTTGAGCCAGGAGCCCCCCCCCCAAACCCGCCACCCCTTCTATTTTTTTCTCCACTTCAGAAACAATGCACTTTCATAATATGCACCAACTCTCTTCACTTGGCGTATTAAGCCACTGTATACACGCGAGTAAAACATTTATTAACTTTATTACAAATCCTTTTGGTGAAGATTGAACAAAGGCGTCTACTAAGACGACACGCCAAGCTGTGAGGAGAAGAAGACGGATGAGGCGATTTATTCTTGCCAGCTTGGCCAGCCGTCGCAATGTAAGTGTTGTTCACTTACATACTTGTCAAACCACAAGTAGCCTGCAGAACAGCCCTCAGTACTAACGACATGCCCCCTCACGACACACCTACTTCTAATGACACGCCCCCTTATGACAGTAATGACGTTCTGGAGCTCAACAGTGGAAGCCCGCCCTGGTTCCGGAAGAGTTTTGCCCCATGTTACAGTGCCATAGGCTTTTCGAAAAATTCAAATTTTAAGAGTTTAAAGAAATACCGCGGGCTATCCAGCTATGTGCTAACTCAGATCCACAGCGCGGTTGTTTTCAGTCTAAAAAGCACAACTATAACTTAAAAATCAGCAAAATGTCGTAATAACTTCGTAGTTTACAAAGCTGAAAAAACGGCTTTAAAACAAAATGTAGGTCTTATGCTCGTGACTCACCACATAGCTGCTTAGCCCCAAGGACGTTTCCAAACTTTTAATATAATTTTTTATCGAATTCCCTATGGCAATTTAACATGGGGTCCGAGATTTTGGAACCAGGAAGTGGGCGGTCACTGTTGAGCTCCATTTTGGTGAATATGCAAACCGTATTCATACAAAAAATGTCCAAACCTTTGGTAAAAGACATATAAGCCGGGGGTGTAATTTAAAATAAGCATCTTAAAAAATCTATTTTAAAAGCCAATGCGGAGTGGAGCTCCGCCGGAAATCTAGAAAAACGTTGTAGTTGGAACCAGAGGGACGACGATTAAGTTTAGGAGAACGGGTAAATTTAGGAGAAGAATTTGGGTGATGGCTAAGGTTTGGGTAAAGGTTAAGATAAAAAATAAAACAGTTTAGGCCCATTTAGCAACAGTTATAAACTCGTCACCATGGCAACCACCTCACTTCTGTCCCTCTGGACCTGACTATCAGCACTAACCACTGGAAAACACGTAAAATCAGACAAAATAAAAAGTATGTAATTAATAAACAAAACAAAGACATGTATTTATTGAGTCAAATATAAATATTTCCACCATTATTATTAAATATTGCTAAACGTAATTTGGGTGAAAATGCCCCCCAAAGTACAAATAATATTTAAATTTTTCAACTTTCCATCTATAGAGTTCATATATTCACTGAGGTTTCAAATTTTACATCGTCTCTGGCGTCTTTATCGTAAAGGGTTGATGTGAATATCGCCACCTAGTGCAAAGACTGCTCACGACACTAGTGCTCACGACACGCCTATTTCTAACGACACGCCTATTTCTAACGACACGCCTATTAGTAACGACACGCTTCCATCTTGCAGTCTGCAGCCGGACCCTACTCTTCTATACATCATAACCAAATGTTCATTACAGCTAGCTTATAGTAATCAAAACAAACAAAAAAAACTTCCCATGATCATTTCATATTTCTCATAAGAACATCATTGATTTTATTGGTACTGACCAAATGTTTTATTGTTTACTGACAATCTTGTTTGCTAAATCAACATTCTTGTGAAGTTCTGTGAGATAACTGACGCTGTGATTTTGGGCCATACAAAACATATGAATTGAAAATGTAATTGAAATATTTACTTGTCATACACGCTAAAAGTCTCAGGTCTGATTTAATATTCTAAATGTAGAAAATATAATAGGCCTAAATACTATACACTTATGACACAATGCAAATAATTATAGAATACATACATTAATTAATTAATTATTAATGGTCTTTTTCTTTAGGGGAGAACTTCTCTGTACTGTCTCCTCAATCAGCGAGTGCCACTACTGACCCTGTATTTTGATGGGCACTCTGACCTGCGCCCCGACTTTCGCTTGACCCGAAATACCATCAGAAATCTGTTGGGGCAGCTAACAATACCAAATCGCCAAGGATGGGCACATGATGTGGAGACACTAGTGTTTATTTTTTGGTTGGCAAGTGGCACCTCCTACAGAGTTGTGGCTAGGGCATTTGACATGCCAAGATCCACGGTGTGTGAAGTCGTCCACAGAACCACTGACAGCATCCTTCACCTGCGGCACAGGGTCATCAGGGCTTCCATCTGATGATGACCTCCCGAAGTTGCTGCAGGTTTTCAACAATTGGCTGGATCAGCAGCTTTCAACAAGCATTGATGGCTGTCATGTGCGCATTAAGCCCCCAAGTGTAAATGCACAATGCTACTTCAACAGAAAGCTTTTTCATTCTATTCAGTTGCAAGCTGTTTGTGACCACTCTGCAAAGTTTATTGACATTTTAGTCGGATACCCAGGATCAGTGCACGACTCAAGAGTCTTAAATAATAGCCCGCTCTACACTTAACGCCTGTATCCACCCCATGGCTATGTAATGATTGGAGATGGTGGCTATCCTTGTTTGTCGCAGCCCATTACCCTTCTGACACCGTACAGAGAGCCTTTGTGGAGCCCTGTTGAGGCACGTTTCAACCGCCACCACGCCAAAGCACGCTCTGTAATAGAAAGAGCATTTGGAATTATAAAAGCCAGGTGGAGAGCAATTTTTTTTTAAAGCTCTAGAAGTTAAACCAACCTTTGCAGTGAAGGTGATCGCTTGCAGCACCATACTCCACAACATCTGCCTGCACAACGTGGACATTTTGGATCCGGTGGAGGAGGAACAAGGGCCAGCAGATGTTCAGCAGAACGGAGAGCACCTGCGGGCCGCAATAGCAGCTGTCTTGTCGGCTCCAAGGATCAGGGCCCCACATCTTCAAGATCATGATTATTAGACCTTAAATCATGATTTCTATGACATATATACATTTAAACAAAATTGTAAATAATACATACAATTTAAGTTTTATGTAAATAGTTAAGTTAAACAGTTAGGTGGTGTCTGTAAATGTCTTCAGTATTTTTCATTATTGTTTGTTTATTTAAAAAGAAAACTCATTGTTCTGTTTGATCTTTGTATTTGAAACACAAAAAAACAAAAACAAATTATACAATTAAACTGATTTATTGAAATTTTGATGCAATCAATTCAAGTAAGCTGATTAATTTAGTATCTCTTTCTTCCTCCCTCTTTGCTCTCCTTCTTTTTTTTCCCTTTCTTCCTCCCTCTTCTCTGCCTGCTTTAAAAGCTCTTCCAAACTGTCTCGCCGTGCTTTCTGTCTTCTCCCTGTTCTTCCTTCATCCTGCTCCTCATCCTCCTGCTCCTGTGGCACTGAGACCTGGGAGCTTGCTGCAGACGTGGAAGGGCCCTCCCCCCTGGATGAGGCGGTAAGCCAGGGGGGCTGGACTGATGGTCTGCTGCCTATGGCCTCATCCATGAGGGAGTACCACTTCCATGTAGCAGCTGTGGTCTCCCCGGTCTCAGTGCCACTCCCTGTTGGTGGCCTCCTGAGCTCCTTTAAACAGTGATATTTTGGTAAGTGTACTGCAATGAATTGCCACAAACCTTGTAGGTTTTTTTAGGTTCTCCCACTTCTTGGCAGCTCTGGCAGGACTGACCACCCCCGTCAATCCCATCTCTCGTAGCACAGCCCTGCAAATATAATCATAATGACAGACTTTACTTCCATGATTGTTAGCAAAACACAAGCAAAAATAATTACTTCTGCAAGTGTCATCACTATTTGTTCAGTATTTTCTTCAGGATTATATAAGACTATAATGGCACAAGCAATCCATGTTTTATTCATTGTATTTAGTACATTTGAATGAAATAAATGTTCCTTATTGATCAAAACCACATTGATTAGCCTACAATACTGCAACTAGAATATTTTGTATCACCAATTGATTAATATTCGGCTTATTTTTAGACTTTGGAGGACAAACCTTAGTATTCTCTTTTAATGGGCAACGCTGTTAGGTATTTGATATGTTAACAATACAACTTATTACAGTAGGCTATGGTTTTATCATTCTCAAAATCTTACTCCCGACCAGACGCCGAGGCAAAGCGCTTCCCGGAGAAAAGCTGGTTCTTGTCCGTTCTGAGGAGAATTAGCCTCCTCACATCTTCGTCTGTCCCTGAAAATGACATTTAACTTAAATAAAAGATGTAATATTGCGTACATTGAGCAAGCAATGTACTGAAATGCACAGTAAGCTAACATAAGCTGCAGCATTACGGATACGCTTACAAATACATGTCCGTTATATGTAACGTTAGCTGTTACATTTTTATCTTAACCTTAATTTTACGATTGTTAGCAAAAAACAATAACAACAAAATAAAGCTAAGTTTCTGAAATACTTACATTTATAAGACATTTCTCGCTCGCAGTTTTCTGCTACTCCTGCCATCTTTTCTTAACGCAATGCATTGTGGGTCGGGTGGTTCGTTGTAGTGACTGTCACGTCACTTTTGTACCGGAAGACCCGATTCGTACCGCTAGCCTTACTTCTTTTACATTGTTTTATTCGTATTGAAATTTTAATTAAACACAGACGAAACTAATCTATTAAACACAAAATTCCCTTACAGAGTTCAACAAAGCAAATGATTGTAAAATGAGATTTTTACTGTTTAAAGCCGTAAATGCCTGATTAAGCTAGTTCCGGCTGCTATCTGTTAGCTTAAAATGGCTATAAATAAATGTGCCGTTTTGGGCTTTCTATTGGCACTTTTTGCAAGATACATTCATAAATATCAATATAAAGAAATAATATTAAATGTACACTTACAAATAATGTGTTTAAAAGACGCAATTTCGGTCTGCGCATGCGTCATTGACCTAAAAAGGAACTTCCAGACGAATCGGGTTACCGGTACGAAAAGTGACTTGACAGTGACCATCGATGCTCACTACTTTTCCAGATGCTTTGTGGGAAATTTTAGTGCACTACTTTTTGACCCACTAGACATTTGGACACCACTACAAAATGGCGTATAGGCTCGGAAACGTGACATCATACAGCTGTAGAATGTTCAGTTGGTCCAATGTTAAACCAATGGAGATTTTAAATAGCTAAATACGAAAATAGCATTAATCAAATCATATTTTGACACTACAGAGTGATAGATAAACTTACCAGTACTGACCCAGCAGTTTTAATAGGTTGTTCCACGGCTGTTTTGTTTACTTTTGTTAATCGTTTTGTCTAATGTATTCCTATGGAGCCGAGCCTAATATAGTAGTTAGGCGCACATTCGGACACAGCGATAGAGCTTTGTTATTTAATTAGTACACCAAAGACATATACATGACTTTCTTTTGTTCAAGTCTGTTTTTGGTCTAAAACGTACACTGTGCACCTTTAAGTAGTTTTTTTAGTAGCTACTATAGTTCACCTGAGTATAAAAAAAATATTATTTTTATTTTATTTATTTATTATTATTATTATATTATTATTATTATTATTATTATTATTATTATTATTATTATTATTATTATTATTATTATTTGCGCAAAGCCGGAAATGTACACATCTGTTACCACAGCAACCGCAGCACGTACAGGAAGCTACGTAAAATCCCGGAAGTCACCACAGCCCAGACGCCGACAGCGGTGTTTTTCTGCTTTTGTTCATTTATCACAATGGCTCCGAACTTACCACTGGTCGAACAACAGACATTCGAACTTTTAGGATGTTTATTTAAGGACGATTCTGTAAATTCTCCGCAGTTTTTACTTGGCGGTTTACATTCAGATGACATAGAGACCGATAGCCGTAAGTGCTTTATTGTTCATTTTGTCTTAATGAATGACTGAATGATCTGTTGGTTGCTTCGATTGCGCTAAGTAAGAAGGAAATACACAATGTTTAGCTTTGTGACTGAGATTACTTTCATTTTCAAAAGTCGTGTGTCATGCTGTTGTCTTAAACCAGAAAAAGCTCGTATGCATGCTTATTATTCACTTTAAGGCTCAGTTTTTACTATTTAGAGATAAGATTTAGCCTGAACTTGAATGTTGACACTGATTATCTTACCTGTCAGTTTTAAAGTCCGTATGACAGGTTAGATTAACGATACAATAACCTAATTAACATTTTACAGTTTGAATGATTGTTTTCACCCAATTTGGACGTTTTGATGAGATTTATAATTGTATTTTGTTCAGCAAATATGACATTATGTAAGTTTGAGGTAATTCCAGAAAAGGTAATCTAATAAACACATTGTAAATATAAGTCATAAATTCCACATAAATGACACAGACGTTATGAAATGACTATTATATCAAACACTTTATTGTTTTAAAAATGGTTTAAGTTTACAAGAAACTATTTGAGTTGCAGTGTTGTGAGTAACTAGTTACTGTAATATATTACACTTTTAAGTAACTAAGTAGTGTAACTCATTATTTATAAAAAATATTGATAATATATTACTAGTTACAAACTGAGTGACTCCAGTTACTTTCATATAAATGTATTGCTTACTTTTATATTCTATTGAAAACACCACTAAAATACTGTGTTTGCTTAAAGGTGAATCAAATATAATGAGGAAAATGTGTTGTGATCATATTTCCATAAATTAACCAGTGATCAAGTGTAAATGTAACAGGATTAGTGTTGTACAATGTCTTACCAAATGTGTGAAGAGCTCAAAGTAACTCACAGGGTAACTTAGGGTAACAGACAGTATTATTGTAATACTAATGTATTACATTTTTCTCCCTGTAACTAGTGATATAATGTATTACAATTTACAATAACTTACTCAACACTGGTGAGTTGTGTGTAAATTGTCTTTGCATTTTGGTGTTTTTTGACGACATATGTGAACGGATTCTGTTTTACAATGAATGCATAATTTTCAACTTTTATTGGTCAGTTTATTAACATTTTGCATTTTAGCTGCTGTAAAGCCAAGATAAATGATTTCCACTCAACAAACTAAGTCAAAACTAGAACAGTATTACAACCTGTTGAATAAAATATTGAAAATTGATCTTGAGCTTTTGTAAAATAAAATACACACATAGGTAAGCTGCTTGATTTACGGTGCCGCATTTCCACCCAAAGTCCTGCACTTTTAAGATTAAATGTTCACAAACAGGTGAAAAACTAAATTAGTAATATTTAACCTTTTTTTTTGACAGCTGGGGATGATACTTTTGATGCAGCTCGAATCGCTGACCAACTCAGACAAGTTGCAGACGCTTTGAACAAAGACCCCAGGTTCCAGGAAAAACTCACGGAATTTAAGAAAGCAGCAGCGCACGAGGTACGGCGTTCTGTTCTGTATTTATTAATCATAATTAATTATTCAAAATGTTTAATCATATACCGCCCATTTTAGATAAGGACAAAATGGACAGAGCAGCTCTATTAGTTCATTTTTTGACATTATACTGTAGCTACACTAGAATTTATAGATGGGATTTCTTGTTTAGTTTTGGTAGTGTCCATCCAAGGGTTACCAACTCTCTTTGATATTTTGCCCTCTTTTCTTTGCTGGTTGTCCTGCAAGAAATGTTAGCAACCACACAGGCCCTAGTTGTTTTTGTTTGTGTCTTGTTTTAGCATTTATTATTATTATTTTTTTATTATTTTTTTTCGTATGATTTTTAAACACATTGTCAACTAATCTAAATCAACACTAACTCTCACAAGATCCTTTTCCTAAACTTATCAATTAGGCTACTAATAGTTGAGTTTAGCAAATTTTACTTTAGGTTGTGCAGATTTTGAGACATCCAGGTAAAAATCTAATAAATAAAAAAGAGGTCAAGCAAATTACAGCTGGATTTACTTTTTATAAAGCCGACAATTCGCTGCCCATCAGTCCCCAATCAAGCCCCGAAGAAGCCATCGAAGGCGAGATTAGATCAGATTTTACTTTCTAACTAAAATGGTCTGTCACTGGAACAAGACTTTTTGAAATAAGAAAAGAATGATGTAGTAATTATAGAGACAAGTCGACATAACATTTCTAAAGTACAGACAAAAGTCCGTAAAACATTGATATAAACAGGCTATAAACAGGGTTCGTACAGTCATGGAAAACCTGGAAAAGTCATGGAAAACTAAATTCAAATTTCAAGGCATTGGTAAAGCTTGAAATTTGAATTTAGTTTGCTTGGGTTTGGAAATGTTTTGGAAATTGAAAATATTTGGTGTAAAATGCATTATGGATCATTTGCTACAACAAAACTGAACCCATTGAAGATATATTTAAGCAGACTATATTGCAGCTTTATTTTCTCCTAATGTAACTGAAAGCACAAAATTAGATTTTTCCAATACACTAAAAGATAGAAATTACGACCTGATTAGTCACAACGTTCTAAGCAAACTCTGGAATTATCTATATATTTTTCTGTCTTTTTAGGGTTGAAATAATTTGCCTATGAAAGGCACTATTATTGAATTTTTAATTTGTAGCTGACCACTTAGAAATCTTTAGGTCTTCTGTTTGCCACTAGAACTGAAAAACACTGAAACCTAAACTACATTTGTAAAATTATTGGATTCCTTCAATAGATTAACAATAATGATTGAAACGTGTGTGAATAAGTTACTGTAATTTCTGCCCTATTGAGCGCACCTGAATATAAGCCGCACCCACTAGATTTAAGTAAGAAAAATGATAGAGTACATACTGTATACAGGTCGCACTTGTAAATAGTCTATGAGAATCTATAATTTTGCTGCATTACCTTTTAAGCCGCATAGTTCAAAGCTCATGAAAAAAGTAGCAACTTATAAACCAGAAATTACGGTATATAAGGTCATGGAAAACCCTGTATAAAACATGTTTATATATATATTAATAGAATAGTTCTCCAGTTCTTGATGTAGTGAAAGACAAAATTGTAATTAAAACAAAAGTATATACAGTAAAGTGATAGTTTTCCACCTAATTTTATTGTAATGTTGGCACACTATGATTCAAATTAAATTACAAAATATGCCGACGTAATGAAAATGTTTCTTCACAAAAATCTTGAGTGTGAGAATATATAGCGATAGTAAACTAACTTCTTTTTTTGTTTGCAATCACACCGTTTTGTTAGTTTTGCTCAGACTTGACCAGCGTTAACAGTCTTTGACATTTCAGTGGTTTTATTATTAGTCCGAAGTTCAGAAATGCTGAGGTGGCGACTTCTTTACAAAAGGAAGGTTCTTGAATAAATCACATGATCTGATTGTAATGAGTCATACCAGAGTTTTACAAACACAGTGAGGTGGAGTTTCTTCTGAGGGAATCTCCTTGGAAAGTCCACGGCTGCAGTGAAACCATGAGTCAGGCCGTAGTTTAGGTTTCCAGTTCAAACTTGTTATGAAATTATTTGGATTTTTGTAGTGCAGCAGTTCAAATTACAGTGTCCTTTAGGAACAGACCTGGACACACTGCAGCCCCCGGCACGTTTTTGAGAATAAGTGCTACTCTTTATATATTTTTATTTGATTGATTTAGCTTTGAAGCATGGGTCTTTGCTTAATGTCCTAATACTTATCATAATAAATGAACCAAATAGTAGATTAAAAGCCTGTTTTTCAAAAAATGTGCTTACAATAAAGATCATTTGTCACACCAACAGGGCAAAGAAATTCTTAAACGACTAAAGACATGTCCCATCGACTGATTAATCCAGGAGTCTGCAACCTGTAACAGCAAAAGAGCCACATTTGCCCAATTCAATTCAAATCAAAGTCAGAAAGAGCTACAACTATATTAACCAAATGTATGCAATGTTTTACAAAATAAATTATTAAAGACATTGTGTAAATTCACAAAAAATGTTTTTGATGGTGAGATTAAGTTTGTTTCATTTAGTGCTTCTATTTAATTGTGTAACAGCGTTGCATTTTTAAAATGGAGAGCTACGACCGTCAATCCATTTAGAAATGATGAAATAACCAGTATATACACTCTAAACCATACAAATACAAACACTAGTGTGTCTTGAGATACTACCAGATGTGCCTTTAAACATAAATATATATATTTATTTAAAATTTTTCACTTTATGAAATCAGATTCAGTAAATAATTTACCATTTTGACTAAAAATGAAAACCAAACGATTTCCAAATTAAAATTGTTATAACAATAAATAATTTTGTTTTCTATGTCGTGGAAAAATGTCAGAGAAAAAGTTTGGAAGCACTGGCAACCGCTAATTAATAAACACCTACTGTGTGAATGTACGTTTTTTAAAGTCTGGTTTCTCATTCAGGAAACAATTCATAATCAAATCTCAAAGAGCCACATATGGCTCTCGAGCCGCATGTTGGAGACCCCTGGATTAATCGATTAAAAAAGCGGCAAAAGCATTGAAATAGAAATTATCTCTTTAATTTTTTTTTGTCTTTTCAACACAGTTTGGATCATATATACCGTAATTTCTGCCCTATTGAGCGCACCTGAATATAAGCCGCACCCACTAGATTTAAGTAAGAAAAAAGATAAAGTACATATATAGGCCGCACTTTTTAATAGTAAGTCTATGAGAATCTGTAGATTTGCTGCATTGCCTTATAAGCCGCATAGTTCAAAGTTTCTGAAAAAAGTAGCGGCTTATAGGCCAGAAAGTACGGTAAGCTAAGTTCAAGCAAAAACAACAGTTTGTACAGAAAATGAAGCAAAATACTGCAAAGAACTGGACTTAGCAACTCTGAGGCTGACCAATAAGAGAAGTAGGTTGGAAAAAATCGTCTGTATTTGAAGAGACTGATGCAGTTAATAGAGAAATGGACATCACAATATGACGATTTCATCAAAAAGCAGATTGTCACAGAGATGAGCTCATGATTACAAAATTGCCCAGACTAATAGGAACCACTGTAATAGCTGATGTTTTTCCCTTGTTTGTCCAGGCGTTGGAGCAGGCCCTGAGCTCCGGGGTCGACGCTCTGGTTCAGACTCAGGTGGGACACAAAGCAGAAGTGTCTCCGGAGCTGCAGCTGATCAAAGCGTCCGTGGCTTTGGGGTTGTACATGAAGAAAACCTGTCCAGACGTCAGAGGCCAGCTGCAGTCCGCCATCGGGAACTTCCTCAACCAGAGAGTGG
This sequence comes from Mugilogobius chulae, assembly GCA_038363315.1. Lineage (NCBI taxonomy): Eukaryota > Metazoa > Chordata > Actinopteri > Gobiiformes > Gobiidae > Mugilogobius > Mugilogobius chulae. The sequence continues at coordinate 193,820 of JBBPFD010000691.1, forward strand.
GCCAGTGGGTGACTCAGCAGGGAGGATGGGTGAGTCGCTCTGTTCCCGGACTCAGTCTGTAATGTTTATGTGTTAATGTCAGCACACAGGTGAGAAGATGGATGTCACGAGAACCAGGGATGTGTGGTTAGTGCTTCATCAGTCCAAAATGTTTAATGTCAATAGGAGCACAAGGGAAATAAGGCTCTTGACAGCCAAAATACGATTATACAATTATATTTAAGTGTATCTGTGTTTAACTTCACTGTGCGGTTTAGGGTGACCAGATGTCCCGAAATTCATCCTGACTGACACCTCGCAGACTCTGTGCTTCACGTCCTTACGCCAGGCTACACGCGTCCACTTTTACGCACACACGCTCCTTCCGCGCACAGTTGACTTCCCACTTCGCCTCGCAGTGGACTTTCTCCACAGAAATACTAAAGTCATACTTTTGTCATGATAATCATGTTTTGCGTGGTTGTTTCGTTGATGTAATTTCCTGATTGAACCTGCAGATTTATTAGTTTAACTGGTGTTTTTGGTCATTAAGAGACTGATTGACATAAATTAAAGATTGTTCGGAACATTATTCATTTGTCAAAAGTGTTTCTAAGGTTTCTGTTTCTTCGCTATGTGCTTCAAATGATGCAGGCATCTAGACTTTTGCACCTCTCCCCACCTCCGCATTCAGACCCACCACCAAAAAAAAAAAATCTGCGTCCCGAATTTTGGACTGTCCATCTGGTCACAGGCCTTAAACAACTATATGAATCAGGGCTTTTCAAATAGCGGCCCGCGGGCCGAAGCAGTATGATGTGGCCCACCTGGTAAAATGGGCCGTGGACTGGGCCACATTGTAAAGAAGCCAGGGAAACAATTTTTGGGGGAAGTTAAACTTCTTATTTGGAAACTCCATTAAAAGCCATTTTTATTGAAAAGCATAAAATGAATTAGAGTTACCTTTTATTTGCCTTCATTAAGCTTGTATTGTGTATTGTGCATTGGCAGAGGAACAGCCCTGGATCTTCTGACACAAACACAGAGAACTTGTTTAACCTGCTGCTGTTGGTAAAGTTCAGCTCATGTTACAGAAGTGTGCAGAGGAAAAGGTCAGATCTGACCCATGTTTTATCTATCAACTCATCTTCACTAAACAGTTTGATCCACTGCACACTGACTGAGAATCAAAGTCTTACAATCCTGCTCTGACCTGAGTCCTGGAGACCAAGCCCTGGGGTTGAACGCAGTGTTGCCAGTTAGCTAGCTTTGATTCAGCGCCACTCTGTCCACCGAACGTAGGTTCCTTGTCTCACGTGGACTCACATCAGTTGCGCGGGCTCGTGTAGAATGTGACCCAGGCTTCCAAAATTGCAGTCTTTGTCATTTTCTAATTGTGTTTTTTCCAAATTGAGAAAATTACAGTCTCACCTCAAAAACTGAAAACACATTCTCTATCTAAAGTGTTATTGGTTTACAAAGTGCTTAACGGTCCTCCGGGTCTGGTGTGATTCAGGACTCCTGCAGGTCTCTCTGGACTTGTGTCCAGAGCAGTGTCTCTGTGACTCAGACCTCAGAGCCGTGTGAGCACAGGTGTAGAGCCTCATGAGTCTGCAGACACAATCTAGTCTGTTTGTCCTGGAGACCGCAGCAGTCTCAGGTCATTACTCCCAGTGTTCTCACAGGAATCCATGTGAATCTATGTGGCTTTGGGGCAAATACAGACCACAGTGCAATAGAGCTGGTGTAGCAGACAGTTAGCAAGAAAATAAAACTGCAAAAAGTTAATTGATTAATTGCAACTAACTGAAATACTGTAATTGTCAACTAAATTAGTAATCAAATAATCGTTTAAACTTAAAGATACTAAACTTAAAAATAAAGGAATAGACTACTAATTATGGTGCTACAATTATTTTCACTCAAGGGCCATATTTAAACCCAGATTATTGGTGGAGGGCCGGACTGTCAACATTATAACTTCTGCTTTTTGAAAACACATTTCTTTGACAGAACATTGAAAACCAGTCCAAATAAAAGGTTTGTTCTAGCATAATAAACTTGTAACATTTTGTAATTAAAGGTTGTATGGAGGATTTTTCAATTCAACAACTGTTTGCTGTTTTTCAAATGATGTACATGTGTTTCCCCTCCCAGGGCCATGCCCTTCACTGCAACTGCGCCAAAGGCCCTGTCCCAATACTCACACTTGCACACTTGTGCATTTCACTGAAGTTGCATTGTTTGAAAGTGTGCAAGTGCACAAGTGTGCAGAACAGAAATGGGACGGTCCACACTTCAACATGTTATGAATTAAACTGCTGCTAAATTACTAGTCTATTTGGATCATTGGAACTTGCCACAAACATATAATACAGTGCCGTGAATGTCCATGTCCGGAGGGAATCAGCTGTGGCAGCGCAAGGTACAAGCCAAATGGTTTTCTTACGGTAGTATATTATTAAACTGTGCCTCCTGTTAACACTCAGAGCTAAGTTGCTAAGGTAGAAGCATTGCATCATTTGAAAACTCCAGACTTGCCTGAAGTGCGTAAATATGCCGGTGTGAAGTGTGGATAAAACATTCTAGAGAATTGGGACACCATGCGCACTTCAGCGGCTCGTCGTCAACGCACATTTGAAGTGCACAAGTGCGAGTATTGGGACAGGGCCAATGAGTTACTTAGGAACACTGAGGGTTTGCTTGACAGGTACCTCGTTATCTATTGGTCAATGTTTTACTGGCCTCATCATGTCCCCAGTTTATAGATTTAGGTTTAGCATAAGAACAAGGCTGTTGCAAATCTATGCAACTGTTTTTGGTCAAGAACTGATAAAAAACAAATTTTGAAAATCCTCCATACAACCTTTAAGTTGAAGCCTAAGACTTATGATTCTATGAGAAAAAACTTAATATGAGGAAAAAAGTCATTATATTTTCTGAGAATAAAGTTGAAGCCATAAAAAGACACTATTTGATCGATTACACTTGAAGTTTTGTGAGATTAAAATCATAATTTTATGAGAAAAAACAAACAAACAGGAATTGGACTTGGACAAGTCAATTTTTTGCATAAAAACACACAATAGATTTTTGTAATTATAACAATAATCCATGATCCAAAATACAATTTTAATCTAGCAAAACTTCAAGTTTAATATTGAAAAATGCAAGGGGCTGATTCAAATTAGTCGCAGACCGCGTTTGACCCCCGGGGCCGCAGTTTGCCCAGGTCTGATTTATCACGTCTGTTTTTATCTTTTAAGCTCTGAGGTCTAGTGGTAGGCCCGGACCTTTCTGTGTGGAGTTTGCATGTTTCTCCCCGTGTCTGGGTGGTTTCCTCCGGGCACTCCGGTTTCCCCACCAACTGATAACATGCATGTTAGGGAACACTTGGTGACAGTCGGAGGTTGAGGCACCAGGTGTTAGGTGAATCACCTCTGCTGAGTTGCCCCAGGGCAGCTTACTGTCACTGAGTGGGGAGGGGAGGGGTTCATCTCACTGTGAAGCGCTTTGTGACTCTGTGTCTGTGAAATGCGCTATACAAATAAAGATTACTTACTTACTTACTTAGTAATGTTTTAACTCTCCCAATACTTTAAAATCTCATGGAGCGTCCTCATTCAGACCTTTAAAGCAAACTTAAAATTGTATTTATTTCAAATGCTTTAAGTTTTTAATTCATTTATTTATCATTACTTTTCATTTAGATTTCTTTTAAATCTTTTTGTTTTCTTATATGTGGATATGTGTTTGTTTAGCTCGTTTGTTTTTCCCATTTCTAAAAGTTTTTTCTGTTGTTCTGTCTTTCTTTCTTTCTGTCTATTATTCCTGTTCAGTCCAGTCGAGGGAAAAGCATTCACATCGTTTTTATCCACAAATGCACATTTCTGCCGACGCAACAATAGTCTGTAATTCTGCTGAAATAACCCATAATGCATCAGTTGGCTCTGCTGTGTTTGTGTCGTTTCTGTCCTTTGGCTCCTGGACAAACCTTAAAAACCTGAACCAGCCGCGTGTTCCGGTCTAAAACCTGAACCTGGGCCAGATGGATTCTCACAGAATTCCTCTGGCTCCACAGGTCATAGGTCAAACAAATCAAATACATTTTGTGAGGCCTTACTTTCCTCTCCCTCTGACCCAACATCATCATCATCATCACTCTTCCTCTTTTCTAATCCCTCTATCCTCGGCGGTGGCACAGTGGTTAGTGCTTTGCCTCTTAACAAGAAGGTTCTGGGTTCAACTCTCAGGCCTTTCTATGTGGAGTTCTCCTTGTGTCTGCTCCGGTTTCCCCTTTCACTAAAAACATGTCCATTAATGCCAGGACTCCTCTGCAGAAGAGATTCTGAATCTCAGTGGGACGATCCTGGTTGAATTAAATAAAGAAAGTTTAACTTTCTTCTAATTCCCTCCCATTTTTCTTGATAAATTATTTTTGTTCAAAAACTGATCAAAACAAACTAACAAGAACCAGAGCCTTCCACTATGAACGTCGCTGAACTGATCCTGGATAAGTGTTTCTTACCTGGGTAGAATAAACCAGACATGAGCCTCTCTGGATAAACTGTCCTATGAAACAAGTTCACAACACAAATGCAGCCGAGCAGGGGGCGGGGTTAGTGTAAACTGACCAATCACAACAATCAAGGACTTCAAACGTGAGAAAACGTCAATCATGAAGCAAAATCTATATACTGGACGCACTGTAGCATGGAGTCTGCACTTCAGAGGCTCATCCCAGACGCAGAAGTTACGTCCATTTGAATCGCATGCATCGGTAAAACCGACTAAAGCACAAATGTGCAGACACCACGAACATTATGAGCCGTTTCTTTAGCTCAGACAAGTGTCTTTTGTCTTTGTTTTCTGCAAAGTGCAGTCATTTACCAATTGGATTCTTCAGTCTAGTCACTCTCTAGCTCCCCTTTATAAATCTTTGTATTCTATTACAGTACCCCTGAATTCTCATTTTTGATTCTTCAGTGAATTATCTTTTTACCTTATTCGGGAGCTTAACCACACACACAGAGATCTGCCCCGATATGATCAAGCTTTGTAGGACCATCCTAAAACTAGTTTTGTAGTACAGGGCTGGGAATGTTACAGATGAAAAAATAAAACATTGTAACTCTCCTATTTAAACATAAATTTCGCGTTCTGGGCGGGAACACAAACTCAATTTATACTCTAAGATTACAATTATTAAAATAATAGCAAAAGGAAAATAGGAATTTCATACTGTTTGATATGGAGTTATTTTGGTCCCTAATGCTCATTATAAGTTGAATGACCTTCAGCTTTCGAAGAGGAACTGTCAAAACCCTAAACATGCTAAATCTAGTGTCATTCAGGCTTTAACTGCAAACACCAGATTTACTACTCTGACTTCAGTATTTACAGTATTTACCAAAGAAAATCACAAATTAGATTGTGTGTTTCTTCTGTGCAAAGCTTGTTCTCGCTTATAATTCGAGCTTTTTAGTCTCAGAAGATAAAACTACAGGATTTCAGCTTCACAAAGTGTCATTCGTTTGTGTTCAGAGGGCTCAGAAACAGTTACTAATAAAAAATAAACAAACTATACTTGTTTGTGTTCCAGGGGCGAGTGGCGTCGCAGAGTCAGCTGTGAATCCAAAAACCTCCAGCTCCAAAGTGAGAATGTGGACTTTGTGTGAGTCTGATCTTATCTAAGCTCCCACAGAAAGCACCGGTCACACACAGGACTGCCACAACACCTCACCGCACCTCGTGATGTCATCAGGGGATTCGTCTCAGGGTGACTCAACTTTAAAGTCTCACATGACGTCTGTGGATGAACAAGGATTGTTTATAGTTTTTTTTAGGAACATTCAGGTTTGTGCGACGCCTTTGAGCCGTGTTTGTTTCTCGTAGCGGTGCCTTTAAGTTCTTTGTGGCTTATTTTGGGCAGTTATTATGACCATTATTTCACTTAATTATGAACTTAAGCTTACTCTGCTTTGCTTGAAAATCTACAGGCGACTGCAAATGATTTAGAATATTGTGTTATAGTTAAAAGATTTTATTTTTATTTCAGAAAGAAATTTTTATTTAAAGTTTATCCTTTGCTTCTTCTTGTCTCACTATTATTTTCAAATAATTATGAAGAAACATCAGTAATCTGCCTGGAAGTGCTAAACAAATGTTTATTTTTGTTTAAATTATGAACAAATAATTTACAAATAGGCTAACACATTTTTTTGGAATGCGAGACCAAAAATAAAAACATCTGTGTAAGTTTTCTGGTAGATTGTGCTCTTTGCCTGTCTCCCATGGCGATGTTATTGTTTTGACGAGAATGTTCCATAATAAGAATAATTATTACAGAAATGCAGCAATCCTGCTTTTTAAGTTCTGAAGCCAATTTTGATGCTTTGGCTGTAAGTATCGGCCAGTGTACGGACTGAATTATTATTTTTATTTTATTTTTATTTTTTTCTTTTAAAACATAAGACATTTGGTCATAGTGTTTACTTTACTGTTACTTATAGAGGTTATGCAGGTGACATCACATCATTCTAAATGTTCATGCTGAGTGGCAAGAATGCATTAGAGTCAATGGAGAGAAAGGACATTTTCTCTTGTAAGAGTTCAATAAACAGCTAAAACAGGAAAACTAAAGTACAGTTTGATAACAAATTCAACCCACAACAAGTCTAAAGAGCACTGGGTTTGTAACTGACATGTAAACAAAGAAAATCAAGTAAACAGTTGGAGCAAAACATGTAAAACAACAAGACTTTAACTTCTCTCACATTTATCAGACATTGAAATCACAGTTGAACTTATTACCTTTTTCTTCTTAAAAAAGATGTTTTTGAGTTCGTTTGTTGCAGTTAAAATGTCCTAAATCATCAACTGTTGTAGCAGACAAGCCGTTGCCACGACAACAAAGAAATACATTGAAGAAATGCCACTCATTCTAAAGTTGCTAAGCATTTTTGGAATAAAATGATGTCACCTGCATAACCTCTATTGTGCAAGTCACAATGTAACAACTTAATTTGAATGAAATGTCAAACATTATGAGACGTTCTGAGTCACCATCTGCCAGTAAATTAGTCTCATTATGTCTAATTAAAGACACAACAATGACTAAGCCAAGGCTCGATCCAGCAAAATGTCCTGGATCAAAATCTGATCCCAGTATCGGATCAATGCATCACAAAATATATTAGTAATAGTCATGACACCCAAAGGACGTCACACTTTGCATTATTCATTCACTCCACATTCTCGCACACTCACTGCTGTAGCCACAGCTGCCCCGGGGCAGACTGACTGAAACAATCCTGCAGTTTAGCTCCATCGGCCCTCTGACCACCACCAACCTTCACACTCACCAGACTCAGACGAGGCAGTGTGGGTGACGTGTCGAGCCTAAAGACACAACAACAGTTTCTCCAACATCGTCTCACTGTAGCTCCTGAGTCTCCCATCCTTGTCCTGCCCAGGCCAAACCTGCTTAGCTTCAAAGATCTGAGATCAGTCTGGTGTGGCTAGAACAGCAGTAAACATACAGTATAACAAATTACATTTACAATGTATTTAGATTGCTCAAAACACCTTGAAAAGACGCCTCTCCACAGATCTGACTTATGTTGGCCTTGTTGCACCACACGCTCGTCTCCATGGAGATATCCAAGTTTAAAGCTACACTGTGTAACATTCTGTTCACAAAACAATATCATCTCTTTGGAGAAAAAGTGAATCCAGACTCATACTCTGTTCACCTGTATTGTTTTAGAAAATCATTATTTGCACAGTTTTGTCTTGTTTTTCGTAGTGATATTATTTTATGTTAAACCTTTTTCTCAGCGAAAGGTCAATTTCACTTCATTGTTTCTTTAGTTCCTTAAAACTGTGTGACAATGAAATCAGCTGAATCACACAAACTCCGACCAGCCGACAATCACTGCCTTAAACAAAACCAGCTTCTGTGTATCATCGTGTTTTAATCGAACTCCGTCTGCTCTGAGTAAAGCTAAACGTGTTGCATGACTTTTGTGAGTAAAATAATCAGGTGTTTTATAAGACTTTTGTTTACGTAACTTTCAAAAGCATGTGTCTGCACTGTAAAAATAAGCACATTAGAGTGAACATGTGTTTAGAACAATAATAGTTTTGTGTAATGTTTTCGACACCAGCATCGAGTAAAAAAGTCAGTGTTTTTGTAAGAGGCACAAACCAAATCAATGTGACTCTTTCAACGTTTGACAATTTCAATAAAAGGTGAAAAAGTCAGTGTTGTGTTGTTTGAACTCAATTGTTAACAGATTTTTACTTAATGCATTGCTTTGTAAAGTTTAAATTTGATGCACTGCACATAGAAAATGAATAAAAATAAAATTACAATGTGAGATTTTTATGAAATTTGACCAATGCTGCAGAGAATGGTGTTTGTGGGCAAGTTAAAAATTCTTGAATTCGTATATTGTAATGGTTAGAGCAGATTTTGCTTGGCTGAGCCTTGGAAAAAAAAGTAAATTTCTGGACAATATACTAACAATCCTGCTCATGTATGTTAATATGCAGAAAAACATGTTTATAAAAATGTGCCAGTAAACTAAAAATGTGTTCATTATTATAGTCACATATTGCACATAAAACTATAATACTGTTTGTTTGTTTATTTATGCCATTTTATCTATTTTTTTCTGTCATTTACTGCAATGTGCTCTGAAACGGGGGGGGGGGGGGGGGGCAAAGAGATCTGTTGTCTTGGGCCCCAGGGTCTTAGAGAGAATGGTACCCTTTCCATATTAATTTATACTGTGGGAGACCCATAAAAACGCAGCCCTGCCCTGGCCCCCCAAATTTCTATCCACGGCCCTGCTTAGACATAGCAGCGACTCATGTACATAAGAGCTTTATGTTACAATATATTTTGATTGCATGTGTCTATTCCCTTGCTGTTTCTTTAACTAGATTGCAACACTGGAACTTCTCTATACGGATACAGGGCTTCTGCAGGGATCTAGATGTCAAATTTAAGACTTATAAGACCAAAAAACGAACAAATTAAGATTTATTTGCAAGTCGTGACCTGTAGTATGCTTACTAAGTTATAATTTTTTAACTTGCTACTATAGAGGTTATGCACTGACCTCATTTTATTCCAAAAATGCTTGGCAACATTTAGAATGAGTAGCATTTCTTCAATGCATTTCTTTGTTGTCGTGGCAACGGCTTGTCTGTAACAACAGTTGATGATTTAGGACATTTTAACTGCAACAGACAGACTCAAAAACATCTTTTTTAAGAAGAAAAAGTAATAAGTTCAACTGTGTGTGATTTCATTGTCTGATAAATGTGAAGAAGCTAAAGTCTTGTTGTTTATCTGCTTTGCTACAACTGTTGACTAGATTTTCTCTTTTACATGTCAGTTACAAACCCAGTGCTCAGTAGACTTGTGGTGGGTTGAATTTGTTATCAAACTGTAGTTTATTTTTCCTGTTTTAGCTGTTTATTGAACTCTTACAAGAGAAAATGTCCTTTCTCTCCATTAACTCTCTCACTCAGCATGAACATTTAGAATGAGTCATGTCACCTGTATAACATCTATTATGAAAAATGCAATGAAATAACAAGCATACAGCCACTGGCATTCCAAATATTGCATTGACCTATAGTAACAGTATACAACGAGAAAATTGTTGATAATTTTCTGACAAAGCTGAAGCAGTGTTTAATGTGACCTACAATGGCAAATTTAAGACTTTGTAACTTTTTTTTTTTAGGTTTTTGGTGCGATAACTTATTTTTAATGTTACAGTTTGTCCAGGAGATGGCACTGTTTCTCCAGGCAGATTATAGGAGCAGCTTTCTCTTTCCCAGTTTTGACCTAACCTGACGAAAACAGGTTGGTTTAAAGGACAAATGCGATTATATTGATTATATTTGTATAGCTTGTGTCTTTTAAATACGCTTTTTAGTATGAGCAGTTCAATATTTTAATCTTTTTCCATTTTCCAGAATTTTCAACTTATTTATCCAGTTTTCCTCACAAACTGTAACTTAAGTCATAATAGAAAACATGAGAAGCTGTCAAAGGACCTGCTGTGTTTTTAATATGTACTTAGTAATAAACTATAATAGGCTATAATATCAGTATACTTTAGGCTACATAATGACACGACTCCGTCCTCTCAGAACTGGACTATAAGACTCAGAGACCAGAGGATTTCACCCAGTTTGATCTCGTTTACACAGCTGTGAGCCCAGGACAAGTCAGCAGAGGACAGATTCGATTGCAACACAACTATTTCTTCTACAGAAACAAAATGAAAGGTGCTCTTTTTGTTGGAACAGTCCGCCAGTTTGCCCCGCCCACTTTCCCACCGTTTCATCCGAAAATCAGCGGCGCACTTCCGGTCTAGCTGCCTCCACATTCACTTCATTTGGCTGAGAAGACTTGCTGCTAAAATGTTATTCAAGGTACGTTTATTTGATCAAATATACTACGGTCAAGTGCACGAACAGATAAGCAACGCACTTTGAAGAATTTACTTATCGTTTGTTATGTGCAATAGACTTAAATTAACTGAAGCTACATTAGCCACAAACAAGACGGTGTAGTCCCTCATTCATCCAGGAGTGATCCATAGTAGAAGTCTTCAAAGTAGTCATCTGGACAGTGTTTCCGATTTCCGATTGATCTTTGGAAACACTGTCCAGATGACTACTTTGAAGACTTCTAAACAATCATCAACTGTTGTAATGATCACACGGACATATTATGCACAGGCTGTACCTTGTTTGAAAGCATAGGACCTGTAGAATTCAGTCACAATGAATCAGTTCTGTCATTGAATCTATTTGAGATCCCCCCACAAGATAAAGCGGCTAAGAGATTTGCTAACGTATCAATTTAAGCTTGTTATTTTGTCATTTTGTTTTCAGAGGCACTGCCTTTTTCCTTTTTCGTACCAGAAGACCCGATTTGTCCGGAAGTTCCCTTTTTTTCTAAATAAAACGGAAAAGAAGGGCTGTTTTTGGTCCACAAGCCCTATATTCATTACTCACAGCCGTCATTTGCCTTTTAACAGTTTATCTAGTGTAATACAAGAGTTTAATCTTTCCGTTCAACCCTTGAACGCATCATCACACGTGACCTTACGCGCCTCGAAAAAAATATTATTTTTCACGATTTCTTAAACAACACTTCATTATTTGTTCATAAACAGTTAAATAATTCACGAATAAAGACTGTTTAGATTAAAAACAAGCTTTTTACATTATTATTTTCAATGTGTTCATGTTCTAATCACACTTCCGAACGAATCGGGTCTACCGGTACGAAAAGGGATGCGACAGGCACAAACTGTGTATAAAAGACTCAAAGAGATGAACAAAAAGGTAGCTAACGCTTTAGCTGCTTTACCTTGTGGGCTAATGCTGCTTCACAGGCAACTGGAAAACTGGTATATTTCCCAGATAAAAATATCAGTTCCCAGTTCAAAGCATTCCAACGTAATCAACTCGTATGTAAACATTATGGCTAATGCTAACCTTTAGGCTAAACAAAGGTAACATTAAATAACCACAACCAATGTTTACATTGTTTTTGTGGCAGTTAAACTCCTCAGATTCACTTTTGTGGTGAGTGTTTATCTTGTAAGTGAAGTGAGACCAGTTCACAAGTAGTATTTACCAGTTCCAGCACGAGTTCCAGCACATTTTTACAAGTGAGAAGTGGGATATATTCCAGTTCCCATTTGCCTGGAACACACATAAGATAGACACAAAGCACAAACCAACCCCAGTGGACGTCAGAAAAACTTTTCTTTTGGAATGGAAGATATAGGGTGTCAGTATCGTTATGGACTGATGTTTAGACAATATTGGTGTCAGCTGATATAAACATAATATCAGTGCTGATGTTATTTTTGAACAGAATAATGATTTAGGCGAAAATAAACAAACTTTGCAATGCAACAGTAATTCAGCTCCCAGGTGGCGAAGGATGCACAGGTGCATTCTGGGTAAATTGAGCTGCAGAGGACGTGAGGACTTTGGGTTAATGTGAACAGCACTTAGCAGAGCTTTGATGACGTGGATCTTTGCAAAGTGCTCCTGGCAACTGAGAAACACACAAAGACTGCCTTCTAAACACAATAGAATAATATTTAACAATAATTACTTTTACACATCAAAAAGAGCCAGTATTTGCAAATGTAAAAATCTCAAATGTAGCTTTATTAACACAGGTTTTGCTCTAAAATGAAGCTGTGATTCTACGTCTGTCGCAGCAGGATTAATGTGAAACAAGGTTTATACACTTTTAACACGTTTTGTTCACATAAATAAAAAAAGCACTTTACAAAGCTCACTGCTGTTCTTCATGTGCTACTTTCTATTCAAGTTCAGCAGGTTAGAGTTTGAGTCCGTCCGTGTCCAGTGTGAGAGAGAAGAAGCCCTTTTTCCCAGTAGAAAATCTCCGTTTGAAGCATTTGTTTGTGTTTTAGGTCCACACATTTGCATTTACAGTGATCTCGACAGGACGTACCGTTTTGATTTGTACAAAAGTTTCTCCTGGAACAACACAAGACTTATCGAAAAGAAGCAAACACAAGGTTAAACTACAAAGACTGTACCTGATTTTTTTCTTTCAGAACAGAAACATTTATTTTAGGAGCTTATGTGTCACAATATATAAGATATATATACTCAGCAAGATATATATACTCAGCATACTCACCTTTGTTGAGCCTGAAAGGTGAGTATGCTGAGTATTTGAACCTGATTGGTCGGAGCATTACAATGTGGAAGATGCAAGTCCCATCTATACATTCTGCTAAAATAGGCCAAAGTACATTCATCAGCGCCACCATGTTTGTATTCGGTTTGAACCATGGATCTATTCTATGGATACGGTATTGCTTGTAGCTGCTGCAAATCAGTGGCCGCTCCATTGGTTCTGCAGCAGAAAATCTTTCTACAGCAAGGTCTCCAACCTTTTTCACCAGGAGAGCTACTTTTGCAAAAGAAAAACAGGCGGCAAGCTATTACTTTAGCGATGACCAAGAATTGAAGTCGACTGTGGCATAGTAAAGAGGCCTACTGTATATGAAAACTTAACCAATGTGTATTTAGAAGTGCACACAATGAGGCATTTAAAAATACATTTACAGTACAAATTGGCATGTAAAAAACGAAATTTGAGTAATAAAGCATCATTTGTATATTTCCAAAATCCTTTGAAGAGCTACTTGGAAGGTGGCGAGCTTTGGTAGCTCCCAAGCTACAGGTTGGAGACCACTGCTCTACAGGCTAGAAAGCATTTTTTCCCTACACAAACTGTTTAGCAGAAACAGCATCTACAGCGTTAAGAATGGTCTGATATTGTGCCGATTCCTACCTTTACATCATAAAGTGTTTTCCCATTAAAAAGGTTTTAGTCTCATATAGAACAGCTTTTTTAAGCTTTAGCTTCGGCTACTGCTGCTCGCTCTGATTGGTCAGAACGATCAGGCCTGCGCTTTTGGCTCCGTTTGGCTTCACTCGGGTTGAGCTTGTCCAGTTCGTTGGGCAAAGAATCATGATGGAAACACTCCACATGTCCAATAGCTCAGTGATTCCCAAAGTGGGGGTCGGGACCCCTCGGGGGGTCACGAAGCAAAATCTGTGGGTCGCGAGATGATGTCAAAATGCATTTTTGTAATTATGATTTTGTATTTAATTGTTGTTTTATTTTGAAAACAGTATGTGTGAGTGAATTGCGGTCATATAAAGCAATAATATACCAAAATAAACACAACTAAACACAATTTAAATGGTTTTGTTTAAATTTAAAATTATTACAAAAGTAATTTTTTTTTTCTATAAGTGTCGCGAGTTGGTTGCTCAGTTATTTTGGGGGTCCCCGGGGAACCCCTGCAATAGCCTGTAGAGTACCTAGTAGTAAGCTAAAGCTAACAGCCATTATGACATTGAACGCCAGTGAGCAAAAGCCACTAATGTGCAGCGCCGCCATATTTGGTCACCGGGGTTTGGTTTGAACGCACACTTCTGCCCAAACCACAATCTCTACAGATGCATTCTTAACTTTTTGTGAAAACCACAAATACCACAAGAATCCATCTGGTTAGGCTACTCGACGAGTAAAAAGTGTCCGAAAGATAAAACCCACCGATACTGTGTAAACAGTGTACTGCACAAGCATCATATGTCTGCTTTCACTTACTCACAAAATGCTAAGAAGTGAAAGCCAAATTAACTCTTCCAACAACAACACCAAAGTGACAACACAGATGCACAAAAGAACACACGAGTCCTGAACCCAACACCAGAACTGAATAGATCCACTACTGAATTGTAAAAAAATCAGGTACAGTCTTTTTTGTAAACTACAACTTCCAGTTCTACAGAAGATTCCTATAAAGTTGGGTTATTATAATACTAAATCTAGACGTAAACTGTAGAATATTCCACGATACCACGTCTGTAATCCTCGCCATTCCCCAATTTGAGTCAAAACCGAATCTGAGGCTATATAGAGTCTACAAGATACAAATAAAGAACATCTTATCTTATGTGCAGATGCTCAGAAGCTTCTGAAGAAGTGCACGAGCGTTGGTCTCATACACACACAAGCACAAACAACATAGAATATGTGATATTTCTCATTTACTTTTAAATATGTTTATAAATATCAGCTAAATGTTACAATATTTAACTGCCAAATTTCTTAAGCAAACAACTCAGGGTCTCATTTATATAACTGTGGAAGGAATTCTGAAAATGTACAAACAAAGCCCAAACTTTCTTGTTCCTTTTGGATGCGGCCCTCTACATTAAGGTCTCATAAGGTTTACTTTCATTTATATTATTGATAAGAGTTAGTAATACATTTTTCAATCTAATGCAGATGTCAGTTTTTGTCACTTCATAAAGGCACAAAAATCAATTGCAAAGAGTACAAGTATATAATAGATAAGTTAATTTATAACCAGTCCTTCGAGGTCAACCATGATTCCCCTTTCCAAATTGAGTTCGAAACCCCTGCTCTAGGCACAGATGCAGTGTTGCCAGATGACTGTACACATAATAACTGCTTACTATTTCGGATCAAAACAATTTCTATGAGCTAAACACCTCTTTAGACAATTCTAAATTGTTTCTGAAGTTACATTTGATTATGTTCCACTCTGTGTTAGTGCAATGTACAGTGAGTTTTCTTCTCTTCAGCCCAAATCAATTTGATTTAAATTAATATCATTAGAATTAATATTGCATTGCTTTCTTTCATCCGATGTCTCCATTATTAGTCATGCAGCAGTATTATATGTAATGCTTGGCCTCATCACTTTGGGCAGACGGGAAATGCCACGAAGACGATATAAAATAATATTACAGAACACCACTTAAAGGGCACTATGTAAGAAAAACAAACAAACAAAGTGATTTCCACTTTTGAACACTAGAGGGAGCCTTTCACATGCATTTTGCCTATTTAGCATGCTGCCATCTAACGTCAATAATCCATATTACGGCTCGTAATAAAACATTTCAAATACGTATAAATGTATCACAATTTATGTGGATTGGTTAACAGTGCTCTCTTAAGTATTCATGTTGTAAAGAATAAATATGATTTAAATGTTTGTGGACTATAAGTGATAATTAAAATTCCTCTCAATCTTACACAGTGCCCCTTTAAGCTCACGCTGTGTTAAGTCTTTGCTGATCCTAGATCAGTTTTTCAATCATTTAAATAAACTCATGTTAGTCATGATGAAGAAAATGCCTGGCGCTTTAAATTATTGCACGTTTATGTAGAGTTTTATAGTGAGTTAAAATTATTGAAATTATCGTACAAATAGGATAATTAACTGGCAACACTGCACAGATGTGTGTTTGTCTCAACAACGTATATCATACATCGCAATATTAATGTGGAAAAGTTGAAATTGAGAATATTGTGATGTACATTTTTAGCAATATAAGACTCTGAAGACATGAAAATATGTTAAATGTATACATTTTTGTCATTAGTGGTTATATTTTTGTGGATGAACCTGGAAAATTGACCTTGACTCTCAAAATTCACAAGCTACAATACACAACTTTTGTCCAATCGCTCTAAAACCTTGAAAAAGAGGAAGGTAAGCCCAGACGGTGGAGGCTCTGCAGAAGCTAAAACATGAATAATGAAAGAAAGAAAACTAGAGTGGAAGCAGAACTAAAGAATTGTAACTAAAATAGCTTGAAACATGTAATTACAAAAAAAAATTTAAACGCCAGCTTTAGCTATATCGTCAATAATCCTTATCACAAATGTTCTTTTTATATTGTGATAACATTTTTAGACCATATTGCCCTCCCTTATTCAGAAGCACAAAGTAAAGAAAACATTTTTGAACTTTTTCTGACAGTTTAAATAATCAAAATTTACTCAATGCACAAGTAGCATGACTGACTCAAAGTCGGTAAATGACTCATATCGGGGAATGACAGTCCTCGCGCACTGGTCCAGTCTTTAATGCTTCTTGTAAACATTAGCATTAGCCGTTAGCGTATACAGTTTGTGGCTAACTCGTCTTATAGCATCACACATCGTCGTCGTCATCGTCCTGCTTAGCCTGGTCTCTCGTCCAGTCCTGCTCCTCTGGCTGCCCCTCTGCGGCAGCCGTCCCACCGGGTCGTGGCACAGGACGTACTGCTGCCAGATTTTGCGGAAGGCCGTCCTGAACTTGTTGATGCGGAAAGCGTAGACGACGGGGTTGACGGCGGAGTTGGCGTGGCTGAGCAGGATGGCGATGTAGATGAGCGCTCCGGGAGAGTGGCAGTCGGGGCAGAACAGGGTGATGCAGTTCAGGATGTGCAGAGGAAGCCAGCTCACCGCGAACAGGAACAGCACCAGAGCCAGAGATTTGGCCAGTTTCAGCTCTTTGCCGAAGTATCGCCGCGGGTCAGAGTGGCTCGACATCACCTGGACAAAAGAGATGTGACTAAGTTTAAAGAAGAGGCATCCATTTTCAAAGTGTGTGCAAGAAAACTGTATTTAAAGCTTTGTTGCTCATCACAAACTCTTTGGACCAATACTAGTAGTTTCCCAAGGATTTTTTATTGTCCACTACCACAGAAGTTTTCAGTCACAAAAGTGAAATGTGAGTTATCCCTAAACAAGAACATCTGACTGGAGTCACGTATCGCTCACTATTATTCTATTAGGAATGGAAAATAGTTTGAAAACTTTGAAAATCGTTCGAAGTATGCAGCAATCAAATGGAAAGGCCAGAATCAATCAGTTTTGCTCATGCAGCTACTGACCTACACACACTATAGTTGTATAATATAAATAACAACTGATAGTGGACCTCTAAATATAGACATTAAAGATAATTTACTGTTTAAATGTTGATAAGTACAAGTTCTGAGCACTAACAACGGTGACTTTGTTTTAAACTTACTTTATTGTGTTTGGATTTTTGTGTGTGTGTGTGTGTGTGTGTTTGAAGGTAAAAAAAAAAAAAAAAATTACAATAGATAAACTAATAAAACCAAACACAATCAAAAATCGTAGCTGCAAAATCAAAAACTGAATGGAATCGTGACTTAAACGAATTGTCCAATCTCTACGGGCTATACTAGCAAATGTTTACATTGTTCTATATTTATTTCCTGGTTAAAGCTGGAATAGCTCCAGCTATTGACTGCAAAGAGAAGATTACACATGAGAAACAATCACGCGGATCTTGCCTGAGATGCCAAAGCTGCAGAAATGTTTCAAATTAGTCTGAGTGATTTATGGACTTTATAGGGCACTGTGCAAGATGTAGAGGAATTTATTTATCACATATAGCCTAGTCCACAAACATTTAAATCATATTTATTCTTTACAACATGAATACTTAAGAGAGCACTGTTAACCAATCCACATCAATTGTGATACATTTATACTAGGGCTGGGCGATCTTTGGAGAACATATAATCATGATTTTTTTTCTCATATCGATCTTGATTTTCGATTCGATTTAGCTTAACCTTTTCAAAAACAAATAAAAAATGCGATTCATGAACATAAATGAAACTAAAACTTTTATTATGTTCCATTTATTAGATTTTTTTGAAGCTCTACATCATTATTCTTTCTCTAAGATTGACTTTTGCTCCAAAGTACAAATTTTTATTGACAAAAGTTTGGTTTTTGATCTTTCGATTCAAAACCCACCACCAAATAATTGACGATTCATTCGATTCAATCTCGATCTCTCGATTTTTTGATTAATGGCACAGCCCTAATTTATACGTATTCAAAATGTTTTATTACGGGCCGGAATGTGAATATTGATGCTAGACGTCACTGTGGTAGTTTGGCAAACTGCGCTTGAAATGCGCACCTTGGTGTTCAAAAGTGGACATTACTTAGATCGCTTTATTTAGTTAATTTTTATTTTTTACACAGTGCCCTTTTAAAACGGAGCAGAAGACCTTACAAAACTGGGACATTCAGAACAGTGTTTTAGGGAGAACAAAAATATCTCAGAAACAAAACTTTAGCTGTGTTTGTGATAGTGTAGTAGTACAATACTTGGTCTTGGTCTGGAGACCGGTCTCAAGACCGCTTTTTTAAGGTCTTGGTTTTGTCTCGGACTCAAGAACATTTGACTTCAGTCTTGTCTTGGTCTCGGTCTTGTTTTGGACATCAAGACCACATTTCATGACCACCACACTCTGCTGAACGTGCACCAGGAGTTCATGGTCCAGAGCAGTGACCTGCCCTGTAGTTTGCGATAAGCACTGCACAATAAGATCATGTCTACACTAACAATTGTATAAAATTACAAAGATGGTCTTGATTTGGTCTCAGTGGACCGTGGTCTTGGTCTTGGTCTTGTCTCGGTCTTGACAACTACACTAGTTTGTGATGACGAAGCAATGTTAGAACAGGATTAAAAACTCAAAAAAATTGACTTTGTATAATATGTTCCCTTTCATACTATACTCTATATTTTTTTCTAATGTTTTGTTTTACTCCTAAACATTTACTTAAAGACCCACCAAGCAGCTTTTTGGTTATAACTTTTTTTAGTTACTCCCATTCAGAGTTTCACGA
Organism: Mugilogobius chulae; assembly: GCA_038363315.1. Classification (NCBI taxonomy): domain Eukaryota; kingdom Metazoa; phylum Chordata; class Actinopteri; order Gobiiformes; family Gobiidae; genus Mugilogobius; species Mugilogobius chulae. Next base: position 212,880 of record JBBPFD010000691.1, read on the forward strand.
TCTTTCACTGACAATGCACCTGCGTTGCTTAAAAAGTGTGGGACAGCGCCATTCTCAAGGCACCGGGAGGCTAACAGAAGTTACTAACAGTAAATGGTCTTAACATTACACCCCAGAAAGTTACATGTTGTCACTTTAACATAATTTACACCACGTATAATTGAAACATAAATGTGTGTTGTAGCTCTGACCTTCTTGTTGAGCTGCCGGTGAATCATGTAGAAGATCTCCACGTAGATTCCCAGCATGAGCAGCAGAGGAGGCAAAACCCAGCCGAAGAAGTTAAAGTACACCATGTAGTCCATACTGGATGACCGTCTCGAACTCGCACGTCACCACCAGGTCGTGAGAGGTCACCGGGAGGTCAGAGGTCGAGGGGAGAGAGACGTTCTGCTGCAGCTGGTGAAGGTTATTCCAGCCAAACATCGAGTGAGTCCCACCACGATGGAGACGAGCCAGCTGAGTAAGACCGCCGTGCCGGCCCGACGAGCTGTGACCACGCGCTTGTAACTGTGGAGGAAACAGGACACGGCATTAGGACAAGAACGAAGATCTCTACGCTCAATAATTCACATTTTTCATGTTGTCGTTCACATTACACAAAACATGCGACTCCAGCTCGTCTCTGCGGTGAACAAGATGTGGCCCAAAAGTGACCCACATGTGCAGTTAAGAACGCCAAGTCACGCATGAAGTGAATTTGTGTTTATTTCAGGAAAAACTGAGTCGTTAGGACCAAGTACTACCAAAAGTTATGCTAATACGTTAGCGCACATTAGCATGTTCTGTTTCCTGTCCAGAATAAAGTCAGTCATTTTGAGAAGCCCAAAGAATTAAAAGTAGGAGTGCATTTATTGAGATTAATGAATTACAGGCATATTAATCAAGTGGATTTTCTTAATCGCATTCATCTTTTTTAAAATCTTTAACTTTATTGTTTCCATATGCGAGTTGCAAGGCGGACATAAGGGTTGTTCAACTTAATTTAATTGACCTTTATTTAATCAGGTAAGTCCCACTGAGATTCAGAATCTCTTTTGCAGGGGAGTCCTGGAGAAAGGGTCAGGGAGGCATTAATGGACATGTTTTTAGTTGTAGGAGGAAACCTACGCAGACACGGGAAGAACATGCAAACCCCATATAGAAAGGCCAAACAACTAAAGACAACAAAAGACTTCCTAAAGTCCTTTTCTCAGCAGTTTTAGGTGAGATTAAAAATAGATTAATTAATTTTTAATTGCTTGACAGAACTAGTTAAAAGCATTCAGAACATTACACTACTGGATATAAGTCTAAACTGTTATTGTCACAGAGAAATGCTTGTAAAGCAGAAAGTTGGCGAAACTGACAGGAAGTAGCCCAATGATAATGACGTTATAATAACTTGACCAAACCTTACATTGAGCTGGTGTAACCCAGGTGAAAATCTTGCCTCAAAAGCCGTTTCTCCCTCTCTTTATAATAAATACTTCGTCAACTTTAGTATTACGTCATCACGTTGTTGACGCAGTCACGTGACGATGCGCGCCAATCACTTTCTATTTTTACCGGAAGTTAGATACGCCGCGAGACGCGAGGGAATGCTAGACGGGTGACATGCTACAGGTGGGTTAAAGTAACTTTCATCGCATATTTCGCTTTTTCTGTTATTTCATCAAATGCATTTAATGTCGGAACTTTAGGAGCTGACTACCGGGCCCAGACCACTAACCAAAGAGCGCGAGTCCGCTAGAAACTACGAAATTGGTGAGTGCGCTAACATGTAGCTTAGCCTCTCATTCAGATAAATGGGTTAGCCTAGCCTAGCCGACCCTTTAGTTTGAATGGGGCGGTTAGCATTGTCTTTTCTGCCCGTTTTCTCAAAAAGTGTTTTATCAAATGAAGTGCAATTAATGTCGAGTCTTTATTAACTTATTGTTGATTGATGTATGGAATTTGGTTGAAATTCGAAGCACTTTAATGCCCAAACTGAGCATTTGTTTGAGCTTGTTGATTTCAATGCAGTTCATTCATTGCACTTCATGCACTTTAAAGAGTAACTACTGTTGACACTTTAATATGTTGTCTATGCAATATTTGATACTTGAACATGAATTTGGACTGACTATGAATAACTACTTTTGCTAATGTTATTTATTCTTGATATGAACTATTTTGATATTTATTTGAAGTACAATATTTAACACTGATATTGATACATTGATGATTGATTATGAAGCACTTTGTATTAGTTAATCACTGATACTTAATTGATTGCTTTATTGATTTGAATTATTGATGGATCCTAGATTGAAACTTGAACTTGATTATGATGTGCACATGATTTATTGCTGGTCCTGTTTTATATACAGACCAGATCGGATGGCGAGCTAAGGATCTGAGCCTAAGTGAACCCAAGGCAACACGCCTGCACCAGTTCTCTACTCAAGCCCAGGATTTGACTCAGGAACCTCTCCTGCTCTGGTTGGGCCGGTAGGAGGCTCTGTAGCCGCCCTTGAACTTTTTGAACTCTTTTTGTCTCGATTGATCGTGGTTCGTGACCACTGCCCGTGGCCACTCCAAACTGAACTTTCCGCTCTCAACCACGTTCGGGACAATTGAACTCTTGCGTTAAGCAATTTCATAGAACCATGGAATTTGCATGCAAAGAACTTTGAATTCAATGTACATTTTTCTGAACTTGATTGTAAATATAATGGCCATTGTCGGTTGTTTTGTTTGTTTACTGTTTGTCTGTTTGTCTGTCAACTCAATATATATTATCAGCAAAACTTAAATCTATTGTCTCAGTCTCTTCCTCCACTCCAGAGCCGAACTTAAATCTTCTGACCTAGCCTATCCAATTCATAACCTTAGTTATTAAGGCATTGTTACCTAGCTTTTACTAACACAGTACATTAGCTAGTGCAACACACATGCTACATAATTGTGGCGAGCTAGCCAGGAGTGGAGCGTAAGAGCTGGACATTGATTCTTATTTGTTGAGTGACAATGGACATTTTGAGAAACGTGGCATTAAGATTTCAGACGCAGTTTTAATTCAGTTTGCGACCCACGATAAAACAGACAATGAAGTCTTGATTTTCTCAAGCGTTATGGTACCGTGTCTAAAACAGAGCTTATCGATGAACCTGAAACCGTTTTTCACGATTCTATTATTGTTCAGTATGCGTCGAGTCAAAGTTTGATTGAGTTACGTAATATGTTACCGTATACTTACATTTGTGAGAGCAGTAAAGTCTCGTATGAAATCTCAGATCTATCAACACTTTGCGCGGCACTAGTAGAGAAAGTTGTGACTGACATTTATTTGCGTGCACTCAGAGATATTGCGACGCTTACGGGTAAAGACTTTGTGGAAGTACTTAAAAGTGTTATGTCTCTGCTTGGTCAGCTGTTGACAGAATCCCAGCCTCCTGTCACTAAGACCAGTTGCCTACAGAGGAACATAAGAAGCCAATCGCTCCTCTGCCTGAACTTGATTCCACAGTCCAACAACCTGACGCATTACTTGTGAAGTCTTTGCCAGATGTGGATGATGAGATGTCGTGTAAGAAGATTGCTTCTCCGTCGACACGGGATGATGAGCCACGGCCAGAGAGAAAAGTGATAGCAACACTGATCCAAGGTACAGTTAAATGGTTCAATGTAAAACGAAGATACGGATTTATAATCCGAACGACACCAAAGAAGATGTATTTGTCCACCAGACTGCTATAAAGAAGAATAATCCTAGAAAATCTCTCCGTAGTGTGGGAGATGGAGAAGTTGTAGAGTTTGACGTGATAGAGGCAGCAAAGGGCCAGAAGCCACCAATGTTACTGGTCCTGGTGGTGTACCAGTCAAAGGCAGTCGGTACGCACCAAACAGAAGACGCAGGCGACGGCAGTTCTTCCCTCGCAGTCCTCGACCTGAAGATCAGCCCAAATCTGCTGATGGGACAAGAGAAGACCCACGCATGAAAGAACGAAACCCCCACCGCATCGACGAAGACCCTCCAGAAGATGGTCTCCGAATGTTGATTCTGTGGAGCAGAGAGAGGTAGCTGAAGGTGACCCACGAACTGAACGACCCAGACGCAGGTTCTGGCGCCATATAGAAGGGACTTCGACTCCATCTGCCTGAAGAACCGTCCATTGCATATCCGGATGTGCTCAACGACGTCCGGAGCAGTGAGGATGACCGGTCAGAGGTGCGTCCACTTCAAGTTGAGCCAGTCCCTTTCCAATTTGGAAGTGTCGATCCTGATGAAACCAGTGATGTTGAGTCTGTGTCCTGTGCTACTGATCTTATGCCTGTGTTGGCAGCCCATCTTGAACTGCCTGTTCTTGAAACTGAAGCCACTTGCCTGATTTGAAAAGTCCTCTGCTATGCCTGAAGTTTTTGATGCCATAGATCATCTCCATCCAGTGAGGAAGGAGATGCTGCCTATGAAGTCTCCAGAGAATCTGTGGAGGAAATGAAGTACCACTAAAGAATACATACCTGATGATCCCATTCTCCTGAAACAAGGCCATCAGGGGAAGATCCAATGTTTAGAAGCAAAGGAAAGAACCCTATGAAGTTCCCGTGTTATTGATGCTTCAGATACTGCGAAATCCGGTTTGTCAGTGCGTAGTCTTCGCACCAGTGTCAACTGCCTCAGAATTCCCAACCTTCTGCTGTAGGAAACCACTGATTTCAGTTGCCCAAGCTGTTTTCCATAGTTTAGCTCAAGGGTTGGCAACCCGTCTGCTGGATCGCGGCAGCAAAATAGGTCAAGCCCAAAGATGTGTTCATCACGTTAGAAAGAGCTGATGTTTATTATAACGCGTTCAATGCCCTGCGTTCGATACTCCGGTATATATTTTCGTGTTGAATTAGTATAGCATGCATCGGGAGTTGCATGAATTAAAGGGGGAGGGTGTAACCCAGGTGAAAATCTTGCCTCAAAAGCCGTTTCTCCCTCTCTTTATAATAAATACTTCGTCAACTTTAGTATTACGTCATCACGTTGTTGACGCAGTCACGTGACGATGCGCGCCAATCACTTTCTATTTTTACCGGAAGTTAGATACGCCGCGAGACGCGAGGGAATGCTAGACGGGTGACATGCTACAGGTGGGTTAAAGTAACTTTCATCGCATATTTCGCTTTTTCTGTTATTTCATCAAATGCATTTAATGTCGGAACTTTAGGAGCTGACTACCGGGCCCAGACCACTAACTCAAAGAGCGCGAGTCCGCTAGAAACTACGAAATTGGTGAGTGCGCTAACATGTAGCTTAGCCTCTCATTCAGATAAATGGGTTAGCCTAGCCTAGCCGACCCCTTTAGTTTGAATGGGGCGGTTAGCATTGTCTTTTCTGCCCGTTTTCTCAAAAAGTGTTTTATCAAATGAAGTGCAATTAATGTCGAGTCTTTATTAACTTATTGTTGATTGATGTATGGAATTTGGTTGAAATTCGAAGCACTTTAATGCCCAAACTGAGCATTTGTTTGAGCTTGTTGATTTCAATGCAGTTCATTCATTGCACTTCATGCACTTTAAAGAGTAACTACTGTTGACACTTTAATATGTTGTCTATGCAATATTTTGATACTTGAACATGAATTTGGACCTGATATGAATAACTACTTTTGCTAATGTTATTTATTCTTGATATGAACTATTTTGATATTTATTTGAAGTACAATATTTAACACTGATATTGATACATTGATGATTGATTATGAAGCACTTTGTATTAGTTAATCACTGATACTTAATTGATTGCTTTATTGATTTGAATTATTGATGGATCCTAGATTGAAACTTGAACTTGATTATGATGTGCACATGATTTATTGCTGGTCCTGTTTTATATACAGACCAGATCGGATGGCGAGCTAAGGATCTGAGCCTAAGTGAACCCAAGGCAACACGCCTGCACCAGTTCTCTACTCAAGCCCAGGATTGGACTCAGGAACCTCTCCTGCTCTGGTTGGGCCGGTAGGAGGCTCTGTAGCCGCCCTTGAACTTTTTGAACTCTTTTTGTCTCGGTTGATCGTGGTTCGTGACCACTGCCCGTGGCCACTCCAAACTGAACTATTCCGCTCTCAACCACGTTCGGGACAATGAAACTTTTGCGTTAAGCAATTTCATAGAAACATGGAATTTGCATGCAAAGAACTTTGAATTCAAATGTACATTTTTCTGAACTTGAATTGTAAATATCAATGGCCATTGTCGGTTGTTTGTTTGTTTACTGTTTGTCTGTTTGTCTGTCAACTCAATATATATTATCAGCAAAACTTAAATCTATTGTCTCAGTCTCTTCCTCCACTCCAGAGCCGAACTTAAATCTTCTGACCTAGCCTATCTCAATTCATAACCTTAGTTATTAAGGCATTGTTACCTAGCTTTTACTAACACAGTACATTAGCTAGTGCAACACACATGCTACACTAGGAACAAACACAAGAGGGACTTGAATTCTGAGATGTAAGAGTTGTATGAATGCGTCATGAGCGTTCAGACTTTGTTTTTTTATCATGATCGCTCACATACTTCTACTGTCTGCATTGTTTTCACAGCAGCAGCAGCAGCTCTGTCGCAGCAGCGTGGAGAAACTCTCCCAGAGTAATGAAGGAATGAAGGACTGACTTTAAGTTTGAAAAAATAAACCATGGATGTGGCAGAAAGTGGAGATGAGGGAAACTTTGTGATTCGGGTAAGACATGCAGACACAATCACAGTGCAAATGTTGAATGTCAAATGGAAAACGATTGTTGCAGACGCTTTAGTGGTATGTTAAGAGCCTATTTATGCAGTTCAGTCATGTTTTAATATGCACTGTATGCCTCATGTCTGTGGCCCTGGTGCCTCCGTGCTTCTGTAAAAGCAGCAGAGGAGGTTGTTCTAGATCATTAAGGTTTATGAAGAGGCAATACTGAACAAAAACAAAGACAGATAAAAATACCTCATGATATTTTTTTGGATCTTCTCTGTCCCTGTGATGAATTTGAAATGTCTAACCGTGTAGTAGGGCTGGGCCATTAAAGAGAAAGAGATGGAGATTGAATGAAAACAAAACATCAATTATTTGATGGTGGGTTGTGAATTGAAAGATCGAAAACCTATTTTTTTGTCTGTAAAAATGTGTAGTTTGGAGCAAAAGTCAAACTTTGAGGCAGAATATTGATACACGTATATACAGTAGTTTTTAAAAAAATCAAATAAATGCAACATATTTAAAGTTTTTTTTTGTTTGTTTATGTTCAAGAATGGCATTTTTCATTTGTTTTGAAAAAGTTAAACTAAATTTAATCAAAAATCGAAATTCATTAATATGAGAAAAAAAAAATTGTGATTACAGTATATTTTCCCACATCACCCAGCCCTACCGTGCAGTAGTACTTAAGACCATTCAAGACTGCTTTTAAAGGTCTTGGTCTTGTTAAGTTTAAGTTTATTTGTCATGTGCATAAGTACAAAGTACCATAGTAATTAAAAAGTATTTGCCCTGGCACACTCTCCACTGAGTAAACAATTAACTTAAATTAAAAACTACATGCAACCCAGGTGAAAATCTTACCTCAAAAGCCGTTCTTCCTCTCTTTATAATAAATATATTGTGAACTTTACTATTACGTCATCGCGTTGTTGACGCAACCATGTGACTGTGCGCCGCCACACGTACCCCTGAAGTCATTCAGAGAACTACGGCCACGAACAAGCCACGAACCTTGTTGCGTAAACCACGCTCAGGACAATTGGAACTCTAGCGCTTATGCACTTTGATAAAGACTGAATTAATTTGCATAGCGAAGAACTTTTCAAATGTACATTTTTCTGCACTTAAATTGTAAATATTAATGGCCATTTGTCATTGTCAGTGTTCAATGTTTTGTCTTGTTTATCATCTCAATATATGGTACCAGCAAAACTTAAATACCTCGTCTCAGTCTCTTCCTCCACTCCTAGAGCCGAACTTTAATTCTTCTGACCTAGCCTAACCAAATTCATGACCTTAGTTATTAAGGTATTGTTACCTGGCTTTATACCGACACCGTACATTAGCTAGTGCAACATACATGCTACATACACATTAATAAATACATTAGACATCATAAAAAATCGTCGCAGCTATCTCAGGACCCGGACTCGCACACCCAGAATGCAGAAAGAGCCGCAGCTGATTGACACAAGCTGTAGTAGCAACACTCACCAGCGCTGTTGTCCGCTAACTACAAGAGTTTATCGCTGTGTGAAAACAAAAGTTATGTTGCTAAATCAAAATTTGTGAACGAAATTTGTCTTTATGACTGAAACATGTTACATCCAGGTGAAAAAAACGCAGAGAAAAACCATGTCTCAATCTTCAGGAGCCAAACATCTGTCAGACCAGTTCAGATTCGCTCTTGTCCCATTTTGTTGTTTTAATCAAAGAAGTTTCCCCTGCCAACTAGACGGACAGCGTCTCCTTCTGCAGACGACACGAGCAGTAGAGACTGATAACCGCTCTATAGTCCAGCAGCATTAGTGCAACAGCTTTATCCAGAAAAGTGAAAGAATAAATTAAACTAATGGAGGCTAATTAAGATTATGCAAATCCCCATTAGAAGTGACATACGGACGTTGAATTGTTCATTAGTGTGTTAATGGGATGAGCACAGACGGAGGAAGTGAAAAAACAAACCAGGAGCCAGTACTCGTTAGATAAAGAGCTGCAAAACAAAGAATGTCCAGCAATTAGAAGTGTCTGTATTGGACTGTGCAGGTAATACAACTTTATTTAAACTAATCTACTGAGAATGTTTTCAGTAAAGGCTGTTCAGACTTAAAGGGGAAGACTGAGTGTGGACAGTGTGGACAGCATTTACTTGTTGATTTGAAGTACGTCTATGAACTTATTTTTAGGGTTGCTCGATTTGGAGAAAATATACAATTGTAATTTTTCTGACCAGCAAGTTTTCTGTTCTGAGTTCACATTTTAACCACGTCCGTACGTTTTGCCAAATAAAATATGTCAGTAAGCTGCTGCTGTTTACATTTAACAACCAAATCATGATGAAACGAAGAGGCACAAAACACTGCTGTTGGGGACTATGCAACTCGGACTTGAGATATCCCGAGAGGCTGCCAGAGGGAACAGTTTTCATCCTGTTTCCAAAACCTGGGAAGATCCGCAGCAACACGACACAGTGGGAAAGAGAGCAGGCCAAGTAAGGAAGCAAGACGGCAGTATTTATGTGGTCGGGCAGATTTGCAAAGTGTGGAGAGGATAACTAGCAACATTTGTTGGCTGCACTTTGACGGTGGGAAAGGCCCGAGATCTGAGGCTGACGAACCAGAACTAGCAAGAACGCCAACAGACGTTGCTAGTTCTGGTATTTGGGTTCTCGAAGAAGCAGCGATGCAAGAGAAGACCCCAACAGAACGTCCCAACTAACGAGCCTGCCCACCCAAAGAAACGGCTTTGAACAGAGAAACGCCTAAATGAAAGCACATCATTACCACTGGAGGTAACGTCTGAATGTGACTTTGAGTCAACCAAGACTGTAGACAAAGCTATACGCAAACAATCTACTGCAAGTATGTACATGCAGCAAAAACTGAAACTATGATATTAAAAAAATTATGCCGCAGTACACATGCCGGTTTGTTTGTCTGAAGTTTGCTCACAGCAGCACTTGCTCGTGACGAAACGGGCTGTTAACAACTTAGATGCAGAAAACCACCAAATATTTTCAGTTTTCATAGATTGCAGGCTTTGAAATTGCGATTTTGATTAGATTTTGAATAATGGAGTCCTAATTTAAAGTGTAAATTGTAACTTTTCAGACAGATCTTTTCCATCTGCGCGGTGGCATAGTGGTTAGCAGCAGGTCGTAGGTTCAGCTGTCAGTCCTGTCTGTGTGGAGTCTGTCTGTTTCTCTCTGTGTCTGTGTGAAGTTTCCCTCGGGCTTCAGTGTCTCTGACTAAACCAAAACATGCTCCAGAGGTCGAGTCGTCCAGGTGGTCCTGAGCCGAGGTCACACATCTGGGTCTGTGTCTCTGAACGCAGCAGGACGCTCACTGAAGAATGAGTTTCTCTCACAAGAGATTAACTAAGGACGGCTTAAACTAAACCTGCTGGTTTCGATGGATATGTGATCAAACATTTAAGAGTATGACACTAAATTTGCTTCTTTCTTCATATTTCATACTAAAAATACTTCCATGTATTCTTAAGGCTTCATAAGTTGCTATAATTAATTCATTTTAATTTATTTGTCTAGCCCAATTAACAACAGCAGTTATCTCAGAGGACTTCACATGATTGTTGATTTAGTCAATCAAACAATGAAACATTTGGCAGATGGATAAATGTCCCAGTGCGTCCCCTGTCCTTAGACTTTCCTTCTCGGAACAAAGAAACCTCGAAGAGAACCACAGTGAAAGACAAAACCATAATGTGTAACAATCAAGGCAAAGAAATGGCACATCCATGATTACATGAACATCTGACCCTCCACCAGACAAGATACGATGTACCTTTATGTAAACTTTTTTAAATTAAATGATCATTATTTAAACATATTTTAATAATTTCTAATACCACCTTATTTGCTATGTCCGTCTTCCTGAACGTCTGTACATCCTGTAGTGTATTTGAGTTAGCAGAATCGCTTTTCTCGGAGTCATAACTGATTGTTTTTTTCTTTCTTTATTTGTTTAACAGGACAATGTACAGTTACATAATGCCAAAAAGGCAAAGATGCTTGTACCAGATTATAGCTAGAAAGCTAATTTCCATCTGCAGTCCTGAGAAAAGGCATAAGTAAAAAGGCAGTAATAAACAGTAACCCTCACACATCCTCCAGCTTTTAGATGACACTCTTGTTCATTCATCCCATTTAACATAGTGTTGCCTAATGCCTAAAAACTGTTCACAATTACAATATAATACAATATACAAGATACTAGCAGCACAATATTCTACAATGGACTTTAAGAAAAATGATTGTTGAATCTGATCCCGTCAGATCTCAGAAGCTAAGCAGGTTGACCTGGGCAGTACTTGGATGGGAGACTGAAGCCACAGAGAGACGACTGGAGGAGAAACTCATGGTTTTGTCCTGTCACCCACATTGTCTAGTCTAGATATGGTGTGTGTGAATGATTGCTGGTGGTCAGAGGAGCCGATGGCGCAAAGTGGTAGCCTCACTTCTGTCAGTCTGCCCCAGGGCAGCTGTGGCTTACTGCTGAGTGTGGAGTGAATGAGTAATGCAAAGTGTCTTTGAGTGTCACGAAAAGCTTTGTATAAATACTAGGAATGTACCAACTGGGATCAGATATCGGTGCCAGTCCAGGAAATGTTGCTGGATGTG